>JAQQPU010005081.1:365-15245 GCA_029168905.1 Artemia sp. Kazakhstan ARC1039 | reverse complement strand
ACATATACACTGAGGGAGGGCTCACTCAAACGGAAATGTGAGGTTCTACGGCATTTTTAACTAGCAAAACAGATTACACCAGCAGTTATTACCGTTATTACCGAAATTACAGTTTTTGGTCATTTCGTCACGCACTAAAGCCATTCTAACATGGCCAAAGTCTACTAGCTAAAATGTCTTGAATAGAAAATTGATTAATAAATGTCCAGATGAAACTATCCAGAGCACCACTCAGATTCTGAGTCTGATCACCACACAGATTCTCGATTCAGAATCTCATATTCTGAGTCTCAGATTCTGATAATTATCTGTGAGCTTTATTGGACAGAATAGATTCATTTGAAACTTTATTAATTTATGTACAGTATTGAACATTTGCCTATCAGCTTTTAAAGGGGCGAATGGATATTTCTGGTTAGGTGGGGGGGGGGACTAAGCCTCAAAAAGTATATAATTAAACCAAATTGGTCTCAAAGTCGTTCAAATTGATGCAGAGGGACTAAATTTCCCTAGTAACCTCCCTTCATTTGCAATAATATATTTTCAATGATTTTCTTCAACCATGCTGAGGGTTTGGCAGGTCCTCCGTTACTAGTAGACGATTTTGAGCGTAAAATGGAATACAATAGTTGTATTATAACTTGCAAAGATGAAGGAAGGAGGGGGTGGTATACCTAAGGGACAAGTTACATCCACAACTTTCAACCCCTTTTAAAAATCATGAACTGAAATATTAAATAGTTGCACCATTTGAGGAAAGCACTCTAGTAAACAATATTCCTCTATTCCAAAGAGTATGGGTAACTTACAAGAGTGGGGACCACTGCCGATAGTGTCAACAAAAAAACTTAACGCCATCGAGCGTTTGGCAACACTGGGCATTTTTTTCAGTGTAATAATAAGAACGATTAGCTTAATTTTGTGTAAATGGTAAAACTAGTGTAGTGATAAATGTCTGAATCCTGTCCCTAACAGAGAAACAATTACAAAGCTTTAAAAAATGTCAAGTATCGCCTAATGCTAGATGGCGTTTACAGTTTTTTGTTTTTTTTTGTCAACGCTTGCTTAAAGAGTAAGAAATATTAGAGACAGTACCTTGGTTTGGGGATCTGCTTGATTTCTTCCTCCACCAAGTCAATCTCTTCATCTTGGATTGTGCCCTTCTTCCTTGATTGCTTCTTCTGTTTTTTTGCTTTGCTGCCTAATACCTCTCTCTAAAAAAGATAAGTTAATATTTTTAGATGAATACATGAATTTCCAGCTCACCTTCTTAGAGCTTCTTAATCCTGTTTTTTCATTTGTCTTACTGTATTAATTATTCTAAAAATAAATACAAATATAAAAAAGAAATACAATCACAATTTTTTTGATATTAATTTTGTAGTTTTTATTTGCTAGGCAGCTCAATAACAGAGGGCCACCTTCACTTTAGAAAAGTCTCCACGCATAAAATTTTTATGGAATATTATTGTTTTTATAATGACCACCTCAAAGATCATGGGAAACTAAAACAAAAGATATATAAACGCGTTCTAAAAAAAAAAAAATCACTCCAAAATTTCAAGACTGTGCAGACTGTTTCAAGACTAATAGCACATATAAATGACCCATCGCTCAAAACTGTAAAAAATCAGGAAACTCTGAGAAAGAAAAATGAATGATCATCATCTAGCCCATAGTAGATCACCATAGTCGTATTCTGTGTGCATAGCCCATAAGCATATAGTGAGATTATTTCACTGGCTCTGACAAACTTTTTACAAATTAATGTAGTCCTGTAGTGGCGCGGTAGGTTTGATCTTAGCTTGGTAGTCAACGCATATCAACTGAGATCAAACCCAGCTGTAGCAGCACCCTGCAGGCCCGACGCAGGAATTTTAGTAGTCAAGAAACGGCGTAAATATAATACAATACAATGCTAATTAACGTTTGTTTGTCAGCCTTTGTATTTCTACATAACAACAAAAATTTATGTCAGCAGCTTTAAGAAACAAAGATAGTCCCAGAAAATGGCTTTAATTTTTTATTGACCTCATTTAGTTTGCTTATGAATCGGTCAAGATATGAGGCTCATCATTTTCATGATAACTTTTCATTATTCATCATTTCATCGTTTTCATGATTTTTTCATAATTATTTTCATCATAATTTTTCCGCTAAACGCAATAGATATTGTAAATAGTGGAATAAAAATAAGTAACAAAAAAAAAATGTATTTCTTTCACTGTGAGTTCGGAGACTCAAGTTATTTCTTAAGATCTTAAACATGCTAGCAGGTACATTCCCAAGGGGTTTTGAGAGATTTTATAAAACGCACCTTACTAAGAGTGCGTTTGGACAATGGTTGACTTGATTACAGTCAAACTTAACTTTAGTCTTAACAAGATCCAAACGTTTAAAAACTGTTTCTTTGTCAGAAAAATGCTCAGAAAATGTATGTCAAATGGACTTAATTGTCACTCCAACTCGTTGCAAGACGGACAGGTACAAAAGAAGTTTTTGTCCTCTTGTGTTTCTAACATTAATTTTTAGCCCCATTGTGTTTGTTTAACATCATTTTAAATTGTTATCATCTCGTTTTAACTCCATATGCTTTTTTTCACCTTGGCAATTGTTACAAATTTTCCATTTTAGTCAGTTTATAACATACTTTTCGTAGTCTGTTATTAACTAATGAGTTTTCTTATTGTATATTTTAAAATTAGTCTTATGTTTCGCACTTTTTTCGTGTTGATTTTAATTAATATTTTTATATTATATTATAATTTATTTTGTATTACTTTATATTATATTATATTTTTTTAATTTATATTTTTTTTTAATAACTAATTAATTTAATATTTTTTTATCCCACTCTGAATTGTTTTTATTTTATCAAAAGTAGTAAGTCAAAATCGCTCCTTAGAAACGATGTATTTTTTTTGTTCGAACTACATTAATAATTAGGACAACAAATACGAGTTTGGTAATGTTTCTAGTGAGATAAAGAAAACTATTTCTAATCTATTATTGATCTGTAAATCATTGCCAGCTCCATAGATTTTCCTACCTCTAGTCCTGTAGATTATGCAGTACAACACAAACACTTATACAAGCATAATGTGCTGTCAACAGCACATTATGCACAGCATAAAAAATAACAACCTAGGCTACTAAACTGCTTTAGCTCTCACAAGCTAATATCTACCCTCAAGAGCATGGTGGATCAAGCTCTTTCAAAGAGTGTGGAACTGGAAATGTTTAGTCTGACACTTGAAAGTATAGAGAAAAAGCAGTTTCAAAACATCTTGTAACTAGATGGTTTTAAGAACTTCTACCGTCCAGCATGTTCATCCAAATTTTAGCTTGCATTCCCAATAAATCACAATGTTGCGAGTTTACGGTGATCAGGGATTAGTATTTGTTCTACACTCCTTTTTTTGCGACGTCAAGTTCTGAGAGATGGTAAAGAAAAGTTGAAGATTGGGTATGCAAAAATTGTACCTAACCATGGAAAATATCCAGGAAGAACTTTAGCTAAAATGTATTCCACATATTGTGACCATTCTGTCTTGTTTTTAAGTGGAATTATTTGAAAAATACTACGTTTTCTAAAGAGTTAAAGAGGCTGAGTTACAAGGTCGAACCTTAAAACGTACAGGGATTAGGAGGCACAGTTGGGGGGCTGCCGCCCCCCAAACCCCCCGCTTTCGCAGCCTTTAAATAAAACAAAAAAGTTTTTAAACTGAAAGTAAGGAGCGACATTAAATCTTAAAACGAACAGAGATTATTCCGTATATGAAAGAGGCTGTGCCCTCCTCAACGCCTCGCTCTTTACGCTAAAGTTTTTTATTGTTTTAAAATATAAAGTTATGAGACAGAGTCAAACTTTAGCGTAAAGAGCGAGGCGTTGAGGAGAGCACAGCATCTTTCATATACGGAACAATTTCTGTTCGTTTTAAGATTTAATGTCGCTCCTTACTTTCAGTTTAAAAAACTTTTTTTTTTTATTTTAAGGCTGCGAAAGCGGGTGGTTTGGGGGGCGGCAACCCTCCAACTGTGCCTCCTAATCCCTGTACGTTTTAAGGTTCGACCTTGTAACTCAGCCTCTTTAACTCTTTAGAAAACGTAGTTTTTTTCAAATAATTTCTGCACGTTTTTGTACAGTTTATTACTTATTATTGCTTGACTAACTGTTAGCTGATCGTGTCAGGAGTTAACCACAATGTTTGGACCCACCACAATGTTAAGCGATTTTCTTTTTGCTAAAGTTTTCACTAAAGTTTGACTCTGTCTCACAACTTTATTTTTTAAAACAATAAAAAACTTTAGCGTAAAGAGCGAGGCGTTGAGGAGGGCACAGCCTCTTTCATATACGGAATAATTTCTGTTCGTTTTAAGATTTAATGTCGCTCCTTACTTTCAGTTTAAAAAACTTTTTTTTTTTATTTAAAACTGTGCCCCCAACTGTGCCTCCTAATCGCTGTACGTTTTAAGGGTCGACCTTGTAACTCAGCCTCTTTAACTCTTTAGAAAACGTAATTTTTTTCAAATAATTTAAAAAAGAAACTGAGTTTCTTTTTTAAAGTTTAAATTCAGTATATAAAAAATTTGCTCTGACGGCGAATCGAACCCGGGGTTTCCGCCTGACAGTCTGGAGTATCAACCGCTGGACTAAAGAGACACAATTGTAATTGTTTTTTAGTAAATGGAATCTATTTTCGACGCAAGCAAATTCCCACAAAACTTGATATTTGGTTTTTGGAAAACAGGGAAGGAGTGATCAGATTGATCTGAAATTTCAAGGATAAGCTCCCAGGCCCCAGGAAAGCTTATTCTCTAAATTTCAGCCCGATCAGACAACGTTAAAGGGGGGTTGTGGTGGGAAAAATTAACATGGGCTATTATAGGAAAGCGAGGTTTTTCGTAAATGTAAATTCGGGGGATAATTTTTTCGGTCTGAAAATATCAAAAGGCCCTAACAGGTCGAATTCTGCTTCGAATGAGTCCTCATTCACCCGGATCAGTTGCCAACTGTGGCCTGTAGACGTGGATAAGAAAAAAAAGAAATGGTGAATTTTAAGTGGCTATATTTGGTTTTTTGAAAACAGGGAAGGAGTAATCGGATTGAGCTGAAATTTCGAGGATAAGCTCCCGGGCCCTAGGAAAGCTTAACCTCTAAATTTCAGCCCAATCGGACAACGTTAAAGGAGGGTTGTGGTGGGAGGGTCGAAACTTCCGGCCCAGTACCCCATGAAGATAAAGTCGAAGGAGGATGAAATTTTGCAAGTTTCTTAGTTTGAGCTTGGGCTACAAAATGCGATTACCGCCGTCTCTCTGCGACCTCTAGGACCTGAAATCGCTTAACATTGTGGTGGGTCGCCTCTTTATAGAGGCACAAGTGTGCCTCCTTGACAAGTGTGCCTCCTTGATGTATTTTTTATTGAATAAAAATAATTTGCGCCAGATCCGTATGGCCTATTTTAGATATTTCATATCGTAATACACGTATTATTGAAAAGTATGGTGCTACCAACATTATCCGTCGTTCGAGTTGCTTAGTGCTAATTTAACCAGACACGACTTTGTGTCCCTAGGTCCAAACTATAATATTATCCGTGTGTTTTTGTCTATGATTAAGGTTTAAGTTATCTGTGTTTCTGGGTATTTGATTTTTCTTTCTTTTTAGTGTAATTTACTCCACTTGTTTTGTATAAAATTGGGTTATAAATAAATTATTTATTGCCAGTTCTAGATGTCTGGTGTATGCTGGTGCTCCACAAACGTTGTTGGCACCACTTTAAGAGATCCAGAACAAGGCTAATAGGGCAAGTTCATACATTTCCCATTGCTCTCTCCACTCTGTTAGGGAAATTATTGATGTAGTACCGATGACTGTTTTCTACAAGTAGGTAAATTCACCACCTTCTCTACAGCTTTCTAGCATTATGCCCCCCATTGTTTCACAGTCAAGACAGACACGAAGACACACAGCTTGGACCAATTATCCTTAGGTTGGCAAGACGAGAACAGAGTTCTTGAAGAACAACTTCATTCGATGTTGCACTTTTATCTGGAACGTTATCCTGGGGATGTCATCCCTAAAAGTTTCTCTGTTGGCTCCTCCAAAAGAATGCTCAACAGTCATCTAAAACCTCGTGATGGATCGAAATAATAATGTCATATTCATTTTCTTTTATCCAGTCGCTTCAGTGTTCTCACAGAAGTAACTCTAACTAACTTCTGTGATACTCAATCACAGTAGTATTAATAGTATATATAGATATTAGTTTATTTTTATTTCTTAGTTTTTTATTTTACTTAATTCTAGGTTTTATAGATTATTTTAGATTTTCTTTTTTTCTTCATCTACTTGTAGCATTGAAGACGCCTTGTTGTATAAAGGCGGATTATCCACGTCGTTTTAGCTTGTCTTTTCCTTCTACTGGCTGTAGTCCCGTTTGCTTTCTCCATCTTGAGATTTTATTTTCTCTCTTTGTTTTTGTTTATTAATTTACGAATACAAAAGGCTATTTTGAACTGCACCGCAAATTGACAGGAGAAATAAGAAGAAGGCAAAATAGTTTCTAGCCTTCACAAATTGAAATTGATAAAACTAAAACGCTCATAATCAAGAACAGAAGACAAAGACAAAATGTTGGTGTGAAGAAGAAGATGACGAATGTTATTGTGTTTTTCTGTGTTTTGGTATTCTGCAGCCATGTCTGCAGGGAAAGTGGTAAAAAAATCAATACCTTTGGATTAACTTACAATTTCAAACCTTTTCTCCCAATATGCAGTCCAGGAAACAGCAAACTGGATAATACTTGTCAAAACTATAAGCCATATTGATGTTTCAATTCCTCCCATTTTTCGGTAGCGCCTATAGTAGTATAAGGGATTCCTCCAATTTGGCAGGCCTTCTACTAATATTCTATCATAACGAACTCTCTTCTTTTCATCTTTGAGGATTTCATAAATGGCCACGAGGTTTCTAAACTGAACTTCGGCATCAGGTTTGTCATTTTTGTCAGGATGCAGCTGAAGTGAAAGCTTCCGATATGCTTTCTTTATATCAGCTGATGAGGCATCCTGAAAAAAAAAAGTTTACCTAGGGTGTCCAATAAGTATTCTTTTGATCAGCTGATAAATTTGAAAAAAGTAGCTTCACTTGGAAGCAGCTTATGCTTTATATAGTTTTCAATTACATTTATAAAGTTTTTGATGAGCATACAAAAAAACAAGGACGAAACAATATTCTTGAAAAAAAAATACAAGTGTAACTATAGGTGTCTTGAACAGTATTGGAAAAAAGTAAAAAAATTAAACTGAATATTTGATACATAATGATACTAATGGTATACATGACTTTAATTAGCCATAGCCCTCAAGTCTTTCATCACTTCCACCAAGTTGTTTTAATTCAAAGATCTGATAACAAATTATATTACAAATATTTTCTTTTGTGCTTATTACAACGTGAAAATAAAATGAAAATTACAGTAAAACGAAATGCTGAACTGATGATCTTTTAGCAATTAATATTATTATATGTCATATATGCAGTTTAAATTTATTACTTCTTTCCAAGACTGTTCAAGCAAATATAGTTACCACTACAAACAAGAGTTTGGCTACTGTCCACTTCCCTAACTGTACAATTCTAAGGCCTACAGCGTAATTGGGGCTTTCCTGAAAACGAATTATATTACATTGTACTTATCATAGCAGTGAAAATAAAATTGAAATTTAATATAATCTTGAACTGATGAGCTTTCAGCAATTAATATCATTATATTTCAAATATTCAGTTTAATTTTAGTACTTCTTTCCAAGATTATTCAGGACAAAAATAGTTTTCAGTAAAGCGTCAATGATGCAGTAGGCTTTAGACCTTTACAATTAGGGAGGAGGGCAGTAGCCAAATTCTTGTTTGCAGTGATTTCTGTTCGTTTTATGCTTGATTTGCATATTCAATTCAGGTTTTACTCGTTTTAAGATTTATTTAATCATTATATTAGTACCTGTCGTATGTTTGTTTGCTATGATTTTTTATTTAATTTCTGTTCGTTTTGAGTTTATTTATTCTCAACAAGTAATTTTTGGTCATTTTGATTTTCAGCTGATCTTTTTTTTACGTTTTTTTCTGCTTTTATTTATGCTATGGTCTTTACTTTTCTTTGAAAAACTTTTTTTCGAGAGTTTTTTCTTAATTAATTTCTGTTCGTTTTTGATAGCCAACGTTTCATGTTTTTTTAAATTCCCTATTTCAAAATGATTTTTTTTCAACATCAAAGTTTCCTCAAAGTATCAACTAGTATCAAACTAACGAAGTATCAAAGTAAAGAAAGTATCAAAGTAACAATAAGTGACTTGCATAACTTACAGCACTTGCCATGTAAATCAAAGTTACCCCGTAAATCAGTAAATCCAAGTATCAAAGTAACAATAAGCAACTTGCATAACTCACAGCCCTAACCTAGGGTCTGGGAGGGGGGGGGGGGTTCAACCACGGAGGCATAGTTATTTTACTTTTTGACTATTTTGAAGATATCTATCTCAAAATTTTGACTGGATGCCTTTAGGAAAAAGTGGGTGTGGTGAGGGGGGGGCTGGTTGCCCTTTGATTCTTAAAAAAGGAACTAGAAGTTTCAATTTCTAATCGAATGAGCCTCCCCCAAAGTCAATACGACTAATCCTTCCACAAAAACCTTATATGTTAACAATGGGCAACTTGCATAAGCTACAGCCCATGCCCTGGGGGCTATGGTTGATTTTTCAATCCCTAAGTTATAGATATTTGGATTTTGGATGATTTTGAAGAAAATGAATATTTTAAAATTTTAATTAGGGGCGATTGGGGGGGGGGGAAGGCACGAGGAGAGGGCTGGTTATCCCCTGATCCCTTTTGACTCTTAAAAAGGACACAAGAAATTTCAATTTCCAACCGAATGAGCATCCTGCAAAGTTTATACGACCCCCCTTCCATAAAAGAATTTCATGTTAACAACGGACAACTAGCGGAACTTACAGTCCTTTCTCCGAGGGCGAAGGAGGTATAACTTTCAATTTCGAATTGGACGAGCCTTCTCTGAAGTCTACACGACCACCCCTTCCATAAAAACCTTATATTTTAACAATGGACAGCTTGCATAACTTCCAGCCCTTACCCTGGGGGCTATAGTTTTTTTTATCAACCCTAAAGGCATAATTGTTTGACCTTTGGACTATTTTGAACATAAGACTATCTCAAAATTTTGATTCGAGGCATTTGGGGAAAAGAGGGCATGGGGGGAAGACTAGTTGTCCTCTGATCACTTCTGGCTCTTAAAAAGAGCATAGAACTTCCGATTTTCGATCGAACGAGCCCCCTGTGAAATATGCCCCCCCTTTCCATATGAAGTGCCTCTAAAACAATAAATAAATAAAACATTGAAACTTTATGGCCTTTCAAACAGTTTGTGACAACAAACTGTACAGAAGGAGCAACTCGGCTCAATAGTAACCAAAACTCTAAAAAACGGAATTTTAATGTCAATAGATACATCAAAAGAATCACCTTATTATGCTGATTTCAAATATGTAAGATCCGTCAAGCTTAATGTTACCCATCAAAAACTACGAGTCTGAGAAAATTTGCCTGATTTTTGATATAGAGAGGAAACACCCCCAAAAATTAAAGTAATCTTAATGCAAATCACACCATCAGATTCAGCATACCAGAGAACCCTACTTTAAAAATCTCAAGCTTATACCTGCAAAAATGTGGAATTTGCTATTTTTGTCAGAAGACAGATCATGGATGTGCGTTTATTCGTTTTTCTGTTCCGTTTTTTTTTACCCAAGGGGTGATCGTATCAAAATAATGTTCCAATAAGATCGGAGAAGGTGTATTCGAGCGGAAATTAAAAGTTCTAGTGCCCTTTTTAAATGCCAAAAAAATTGGAGGGCAACTGAACCCCCTCCCATGCCCTTTTTTTCTAAAATTATCTGATCAAAATTTTGAGATAGCCATTTTGTTCAATATAGTTGAAAAATATAACAATTATGTCTTTATGTGCAAAATGACCCCCCAGAGTCCGTGGGGAGAGGATTATAAGTTATGAAATTTGCCCATTGTTTATGCATAGAATTTGTTATTGGGAAGTATACAAACTTTTTTTTGGGGGGGGGGGGAGGGGGTGAATTTCTATAGGTAGAATCTTCTTTGGGGTGTGAATATTCCAGGGAAATGTTTCACTGGGGGGATTTGACACAATTACTATACGAAATTCTTTTTAATTATCTTACATTTTCTTTGGCAAATTTGCATGAGATATTCCAGAGGAATTATCCAGGGGCCTTTTCCGCGTGTTTTTATTCCGGGAAACAATTTCCACCAAAGGACATTTCTTGCACATTTCTGGAATGGGCAAAAACCGATTAGAGATCAAAGTCTTATTCAGATGAAAGAATGCTAAGGAGAAGTTTTCAGGCTGAACCGTCTGCAAGCAATTTTACAGGGAGGGGGATTCTCAGCGAGGATGGAACTGTCTGGAGTGAATCTGACGGGGGGGGGGCCCCACTTTAAGTTGGATGTAATTTTCAGGGAGGAGTTTTCTGTGAGAGGTATATTTCATAGAGGATGAACCAGATTTACCGGCATTATTTGAAATTAATTAAAAAAAAACTTTCCGAAAAAATCAGTTTTTCAAAGAAAAGTAAAGGCCATTTTAAACTTAAACTCAGCAAATACAAATACGTTTTAAAATTCAAACTCAAAACAACCAGAAATTACTATTAAAGAATAAATGAAGCCCAAAACGAACAGAAATTAAATAAATAATCAGAGCAAAAACATACAAAAAGTAATGATATAAATGAATAAATACATCTTAAAGCGAGTAATGCTTTGATTGAATACCGTATGAAAATCAAGCTTAAGACGAAAAAAATATTTTCCTATTGAAGTACAAATGAAACTAAAAACGAACAGAAATTAAATAAACAATCAATGCAAACAAACATACAACAGATATTGATGTAAATTAATAAATAAATCTTAAAACGAGTGAAACTTAAATTGAATATGCAAATTAAGCTTGAAACAATAAAAAATCACCACAAACAAAAGTTTGGGTATGACCTCCTTCTCTAACTGTAAAAGTCTAAAACCTACTGCATCATTGGCGCTTTACTGAAAACCAATTTTGTGACAAATATTTTCTTTTGTACTTATCTCTGAAAATAAACATTAAAATTATCGTAACATTTTGAACTGATGAGCTTCCAGCAATTAATATCATTATACATCAAGTATTCAGTTTAATTTATTAGCTCTTTTTAAAGTTGTTAAAGACGAATATAGTTTCCCTAAAAACAAGTGATTGGATACTGCCTCCTTTCCTAACTGTAAATAAAAACCAAAAGCCTACTGCGTCATTGGCGCTTAACTGAAAACGGATTATATTACAAATACTTTCTTTTCCAGTTCTTACAGCATTGAAAATAAAAATAAATTTACAGCGAAATAAATTCTTGAACTGATGGATCTTTCAACAATTATTATCATTATACATCAAATATTCAATTTGGTGTTGTTAATACTTTCCAAGACTGTTCAAGACGCATATAGTTTTTAATAAAGCGCCAATGACGCAGTAGGTTTTAGACTTTTACAGTGAGAGAAGGAGGTCATACCCAAACTCTTGTTTGTGGTGATTTTTGATTGTTTCAAGCTTAATTTGCATATTCAATTTAAGTTTCACTCGTTTTAAGATTTATTTATTAATTTACATTAATATCTATTGTATGTTTGTTTGCATTGATTGTTTATTTAATTTCCGTTCATTTTAAGTTTCATTTGTACTTCAATAGGAAAATATTTTTTTCGTCTTAAGCTTGATTTTCATATTCAATCTAAGCATTACTCGCGTTAAGATCAATTTCTTCATTTATGTCATTACTTTTTGTTTGTTTTTGCTATGATTGTTTATTTAATTTCTGTTCGTTTTGGGCTTCATTTATTCTTTATTAGTAATTTCTGGTCGTTTTGAGTTTGAATTTTAAAAGGTATTTGTATTTGCTGAGCTTAAGTTTAAAATGGCCTTTACTTTTCTTTGAAAAACTTATTTTTTCGGAAATCTTTTTTTAATTATTTTTTGTTCGTTTTTGATTGCAAAAAATTTCAAGTTTCTAAAAATTCCTTGTTTCAAAATCAAACTTAAAAAAAAAATCAAATATTCATCAAAGTATCAAAACTGATAACAAAGTAACAATATCAAAATGAAAAAATGGGTTTGTGTCAACGTCGGAGTTTTTATTATCTGATGTTTGAAATATTTTTAACAAAATTGCTATCTCAAAATTTTTATCGGATGGGTTTGGGGAAAGAGGGCGTGGGGGGACTAGATTAAGCTTCAGTCTCTTTTAACGCTTTAAAAGTGAACTAGAACTTTCTATTTTCAATCAAATAAGCCCTGTCTGAAGTTTATACGAGTTTCCCTTCTATAAATACCCTATAAACCCCCAGAGTATAACTTACAACGCCTGTCCTTCGGCCCTGGGAGGTTGTTCGACCCTGGAGTTTCAATATCTGATGGTTGAACTATTTTTAACAAAATGGTCACCTGAAATTTTTATCGGATGGGTTTATCCATCCGATACGCCCGAAGTCGTGGAGGGCGGGAGGGGCTATTTGCCCTCCGATCTTTTTTACTCTGAGAAAATGAACTACAAATTTTAATTTCCATTCAAATGAACCCTCTCTGAAGTTTATACGAGTATACCTTCCATAAGAACCATATATGCCCCCAGAGCAATACTTACAACGCCTGCCCCGGCCCTGGGGGGGGGGGTTGTGTCGATACATGAATTTTTCTTATCTGACCTTTGAGCGATTTTTAACGAAATGACCATACGCAAAGGAGTTTTGTTATATGATCTTTGAGTTATTTTTAACAAAATGGCTACCTCAAATTTTTTATTAGATGTATTTGGGGGAAAAGGGCTTGGGGGGCCAGTTGCCCTCTGATTACTTTTGACTCTTAAAAAGGGCTGGATTTCAATATCCAATCAAATGAGCCCTCTCTGAAGTTTATACAAGCATCCCTTTCATATAAACAATATATGCCCAAGGGCATAACTTGCAAGGCCTGCCCCTGGGCCCTGGGGGGTTGTGACGACACCTGAGTTTTTGTTATCTGACTTTTGAGAAATATTTAACTTAATGCCTATCTTAAAATTTTTATTGGATGCATTTGGGGAAAAGGGGCGTGGGGGGCTAGTTGCCCTCCAATATCTTTTGACTCGAAAAAACTTAACTAGAACTTTCAATTTCCAATCAAATGAGCCATCTCTGAGTTTTTTTTTTACAAGCATCCCTACAATAAGAACAATATATTCCCCAAGGGCATAACTTACAACACCTACCCTCAGGCCCTGGGGGGCTGTGTTGACCCCTGAGTTTTCGTTATATGGTCTTTGAACTAATTAAAAAAAAGATATCTCAAAAATCTCATCGGATGGGTTTGAGAAAAAAGGGCGTGGAGGGGGGGGGCAAGGTGCCCTCCAATCTCTTTTGACTCTTAAAAAGTGAACTACAACTTGCAATTTCCAATTAAATGATACCTCTGTAAAGTTAATACAAGCATCCCTTCCATAAGACCCCTATATGCCCCCAGGGCATAACTTATAATGCCTTCCCCCGGGCCCTGGTGGGTTGTGTCAACAGCCGGAACTTTTTTATATAATCTTTGAACTGTTTTTAACAAAATAGCTATCTTCAAATTTTTATTGGATGCATTTGGGAGAATAGGGTTTAGGAGGGGGGAGCTGGTTACCCTCCAATATCTTATGACGCTTAAAAAGTGAACTAGAACTTTCAATTTCCAATCAAATGAGCCCTCTCTGAAGCTTATACGACAATGTTGTCTATACGAAACCTTATATGCCCCCAGGGCATAACTTACAACCCTTGCCCTGAGGGCTGTGGGGGATTTGTCATCCTCAAAGACCTAATTTCCAGAACTTAAAACTACGTTTAATAAAATGGCTGTCTCAAAATTTTGATTGGATGTTTTGGGAAAAGGTGGGCGTGAAAAGGGGGTTATTTGCCCTCAAATCACTTTCGATTATTAAAAAGGGACTAGCCATTTGAATTTCCAATCGAATGAGCCTTTTTTTAAGTTTCTACGACACCGCCTTCTACAAAAACCTTATATGCCCCCAGGGTATAACTTAAAACCCTTGCCTTGAGGGTTGTGGGGGAGTGTCCTCCTCAAAAACATATTTTCTATCCGAAAATCAACTACGCTGAACAGAATGGCTATCTCAAAACTTTGATTGGATGTGTTTGGGGGAATGATGGGCGTGGGGTGGGGGCTAGTTGCCCTCCAATCACTTTCAACTATTAAAAAGGGCACTAGCCCTTTGAATTTCCAATCGAACGAGCCTTTTTTGAAGTTTCTACGACAACGCCTTCTATAAAAACCTTATATGCCCCCAGGGCATAACTTAAAACCCTTGCCCTAAGGGTTGTGGGGGAGTATCTTCCTCAAAACATGTTTTCTATCTGGAAATTGGGGGAATGATGGGGGGGGGGGGGGGGCTAGTTGCCCTCCAATCAATTTTGACTATCAGAAAGGGCACTAGCCCTTTGAATTTCCAATCGAATGAGCCCTTTTTGAAGTTTCTACAGCAACACCTTCTATAAAAACCTTATATGCCCACAGGGCATAACTTAAAACCCTGGCCCTGAGGGTTGTGGGGGATTATCCTCCTCAAAAACATATTTTCTATCTGGAAATCAACTACGCTGAACAAAATGGCTATCTCAAAATTTGGATTGGATGTGTTTGGGGGAATGATGGGCGTGGGAGGGGGGATAGTTGCCCTCCAATCACTTTCAACTATTAAAAAGGG
>JAQQPU010005080.1:20663-49003 GCA_029168905.1 Artemia sp. Kazakhstan ARC1039 | reverse complement strand
GCATTTATTTTTCTTTCAGCCAGCATGTCGAGGAGCTTAACAGACGAGAAGAATCGGTCAAAATAGAGGTATGTACCTTCTGGTAGGGTCTCAGACAAGCGCAGTACGATCCCAGCTGACAAGCCATGTGCTACCAGCTGCTCTCCCAAGGTGGTGGCTGCCTGGTAGATTTGGAAGTCAAGTATCAGCCCTGAGGAGCTGGCAAGGACAAACTTCTTTAATCCAACCGGATTGGGCTTGTTAGGGACATATTGCTTGAGATTCGACATACCCTGGAAGGGTATCATCTGTTCGTCAATTGAACAGTTCCTGTCACGTGGCAACTGGAGACAGATATTCCTGAAGTTGTCAAGGATCAGCTGCACCTTCCAAAGCCTATTTTTGTTTTTTTCTTCGTCTGAGATTTCTGAATCAACAACGAACTTCAGGTTCGACCGAATTGTGAAGAATCTCTCTCGAGTCATCTTTTGCGATATGGCTTCCACCCTAAACTTCCCAGACCAGTACATGCGGATGCGAGGAAACTTGAGGTTCCCCATCAGGATGACAATGCCAACAAAAATTTTCAGCTCGTCTGGAGTTACATTCAAGCTTTTGCGGTGGGCCAACTGATAGTTGTAGTTCATGCAAAAAGCTGTACGTTCGAAGAAGCTCTCCGGATAATATTGCAAAAAGAATTGTTCTGTACTCCTGTCGTCGTGGTCCTGGAAATGAGCAGGACCCACATCCGGGCCATGATGATTATCGAACCGCCGAGACTTCCTCCAGGACAAGGTTGCTGCTACTTTGTCAGCCTTCAAGCGTTTGGCACGGGTTGCTAAGGGTACGTTATCATCAGATTCTTCACTTTCAACATCTGGAAGAACAGCATAACTGCTTGATGAGGGAATGGCTGCAACAGCTGATTCACCGTCAGAGTCTGAAGACGACAAAGAGTTTTATATCCATTCCTCATCATCATCTAAATCCGAGAGGTCCAGGTCGCTCTCATCGAGCATTCCGAGGGTGTCATCAAGGGAAACTACAAAAAAGGAACAGGTTCAGTAAGCTTGAAAGTAATAGGTAGATAGATAGATAGTGATTGGCAAAAGAACTATCACAAACCCTAGTGGACCGAATTTGCATTTCTTAGTAAAAAAAAATACAATAACAAAATTATACAATAACTACACATAGTTACCACCGTAACGAAAACACGACAGGTAACAGTCAGAAAATACAAAAGGCATAAATATAGGTCATAACTACAAAATATTTTAAAGGTCATAATATAAAAAGATAAATAGGGTAACAAATAAAATAACCAAATATTCAACAATGAAAAAATAATATATACAAAATAGTTTAATTTTTAGCAGACTTACGGGTTGTGATTTTGGTTGATTTTATTTGTAAAAAAGGGAATAAAAGTTTTTTATAACGTAAGGTAGAAAAGGGTATGGGAGACAGGATAGGGGTGGGTGGGGACACTATACGGGGGTGGCGATTTTTCATAGTTTCATTCGCTGTATCTCAAGCTGTTCCTTGCTTACACTTAGTTTTTATCACCACGAGAGGGTTTGACTGTTCTTACAATTTTCTTTAATCTAAAGGACACCCTAAACCACTGTATATAAATAATAGATTATCTATATATACAGTGATTATATAGATTATATTATCTATATATACAGTGATTATATAGATTATATTATCTTTATATAGCGCCCTAGAAGGTCAATAATTTTGATCAAAAGCTTCATGACCATCTAGGAACCTGTTTGACGCTTGAGGCAAGCGTTGAAGGTGATCATTAGAAAGTTTGAATGACTGAGTCGGTTCCTAGACGATCAATCATGCTTTGATCAATTGATTGACGGAAGATTTTGATGAAAATGATTGACCGTCTAGGGTGTCCTTAATTTTTTTATTTTCTTTTTTTTAATTTTTTTTTTCGGAAAAACTGGTTTTTACACTCGAGTGTACACCTTTTTTCACTCCCAATCTTACTTCTTCCGACTTTACGTGTGCTCAATCACTAAGTAATACTATCTAAAAGTTTTTATTTTATTCATTCCAGACGAGTTCTTTTTTCTTCATATTCCTCCTAAAATGTGGTTTTTACATTGGAGAACATACTTTTTTTCACTTCCCAACCTTACTTTTTCAGCTTTACATATACTCCAATAATAAACAATGCTATTCAAACGGCTTTATTTTGTTATTCAGAACAAAAATTTTTTCTTTATTTTCATCCTAAATCTGGTTCTTACATTGGAATGCACATTTATTTTCACTCCTAGCCTTAGTTTTTGACAAAACTTGTCTTTTTAAGAGTTTCATTTGCTATTATCTCACACTGCTCCTTGCTCATAGTTCTTTTTGTTTTATCACGAGAGGCTTTGACCATACTTTCAGTTTTCTTTAATCCAAGATTTTCGAAACCTGGTTTTTAAATTGGAGTACACATCTTTTTTTCACTCCCAGTCTTACTTTTTTGACAAAAGTCTTCTTATTTTATGAGTTTCATTCGCTATTATCCAAGCTGCTCCTTGCTTACCTTTTTTTTTTCACGAAAGGATTTGACTTTGCTTTGAATTTTTTTTTTTATCTAAGGTTTTTTTTTGTAAACCTGGTTTTAACGTTAGAGTATTAAGAGTTTCTTTCACTGTTATCCCAGGCGGCTCCTTGCTTAAGTTTAAATAAAAGTTCAAATAGGGATAAAATCCTTAGAGTTTAAAAGAGTTTTACTACTGATGACGGTCACTGTATATGTGACCGAAATATCTGGTATTTTTGTGAATTTCTATCATCACTGTCTATTAAAAGGATTTTATCCCTATTTGAACTTTTATTTATCGTCATGGAAAGGCAGTGTGGTCTCCAAAATTATCTATTGCTTAAATTTTTTTTTTTTCTCGAGAGAGGGTTTGACTGTGCGTTGAATTGTCTTTAATCTAAGGTTTTTTGTAAACCTGGTTTTTACAATAGAGTATGCACCTTTTTTTTTACTTCCCAGCATTACTTTTTCAGCTTCACCTGTATTCCAACACTAAACAATGCTGTTCAAAAGGCTTTATATATTAATTAAGACTTTTGTTTTGTATCCATCCTAACTCTAGTTTTTACATTGGAGTGCACACCTTTCATCTCTCCCATCCTTACTTTTTGACAAAACTCCTGTTTTTAAGATTTTTTTTCGCTATTATCCCAGGCTGCTCCCTGCTTGCAGTTCTTTTTTTCCACAAGAGGCATTGAATATTCTTTCAAGAATTTTTCTGACATCTCCTGGGGGTCTCATCTTAGAAACTTGCCCAGGCTACACATTGCCAAGTTTAACCCTGACTCTTTCAAGCATCTTGCAAACAAAACTCTAGCAAAATTCCTTAAGTTACAAGTTTATCACGGAGAGATGCATTGGGTCAAAACGTGGTAAGAGCAGGTACTTAATCAAAAGAGCCTTCTACAACATCATACAGAGACAGCCATTTCTATTGTACCTTTCACACCAACTTTTTAGGGGGTTAATCCCTCCATTGCGTACACACCCTCCCGAACCTTACTTTTTTCTCCTTTTAAGTTTTTCCAAGCAATTTCTTTTTCTTTATGTTCCTACTAAAATCTGTTAGTTTTAAATTGGAGTACACGCCTTTTTCACTCCCAATCTTACTTTTTTGACAAAACTCTTCCTTTTAAAAATTTCATTCGCTATTATTCCAAGCTGGTCCTTGCTTATACTTCGTTTTTTTTTACAACGAGGGGCCACTTTTCAGGGGGTTACTCTTTGCATGCCGTAAACTGAATTTTTCACTCTCAAACTTACTTTTTCAACAGAATTGCATCCCGAGTCGCCTTTCTTTATTTCTGGGGGTTATTCTCTGCATTTGGGTTTTTTTTTAAGGAGAAGTGACTGTATCCCCCTTTTGGGCCTGGCTCTTCTGAGATTTGGGGTCATCATACCATTCAATTCTTTTGCTTTAAATCACACTTTTCTTGCTTACATTGTGCCGTATTTCAACTTTTTAATGATTTCTGTTTTCTTTTTATTAAATTTTTAACCCTTTTTTCGGTATTTTAAGATTTGAGCTTTATTTTAAGGAGAAATCGATATTCCCTCTTGGGGTTGTGCTCTTCTGAAGTTTGAGGCCATCATACTGTTCGGTTCTTCTTTAACTCACACTTTCTAGCATACATAGGGCTTTACCTATGGGCTAGGTCAATTCTAAACATTAAAGACTGATTAAGTTTGAACTTATTTATTGATTAAGTGCATTCAAAAAGAAAAAAGTAAATAAATTAAATATTGTAACTCCTTAAAAAATCCGAAAAATGAAACAAGTTTTGAAGAAACCAAAAATTAAACACTTAATTCCTTAAAAGATTATATACTAGTTTGGAAAAAACAAAAATTAAACACTAAATCCTTGAAAAAAAACAGAAAAAAATCATTTATTTAAAAAGGCTATTTGATACACCCACACACACACACACATCCCTTATGGCGGCTGACCGAAGGCCATGGAACCCCGCAGCGGCCGTTTGGTAATGGGATTAAATGGTCTTTTTAAAGAAATAAGTGTGTTTTTTTTTTTTTTTAAGGAATTAAGTTTTTCTTTTTCTCAAAACTAGAGTTTCATTTTTTGTTTTTAAGGGACTTAAGTGCTTAATATATTTTTGTCCCTTATATATTTATTTTATGTCCTTATTGTCGTTTGAAAAAAAAAGTGAAAAAAAAAGGTTTCACTCGTTTTTCTAATGTAAAAGCCAGGTTTACGAAAACCTTAGATTAAAGAAAACTGAAAATATGGCCAAAGCCTCTCGTGGTATAAAACGAACTGTAAACAAGGAGCAGCCTCGGATAATAGCAAACGAAACTCTTAAAAAGGAGGAGTTTTATAAAAAAAAGGCAAGGTTGTAAGTGAAAAGGGATATATAGATAGATCGTGTATTTCAAAAGCCCAAGAGCCTCTCGAACCATTTATATCAAAAGCCCAAGAGCCATATACACACAAAAATTTATGAATAAATAAAGAAATCACAACAGAACAAATTACGAAACACACATTAACATGATACATAGCGAAAAATACCTCATGGTAAATTATCGAGAAAATAAGTTTAATTTCATATAATTAATAATAATTAATTGTAAAAACTTTTCCTTCTTTCTAATCCCTTCTCTATGTACGCACCAATACGAAATATTGTGGTTGGATTACTACTTTGTAAAATTTTAGGAAGCAGCAAAACAATCCCATGTAAATAATTTTCCCTTAAATCAGAGAGCACCGGGCACTTTCGGAGAAAATGGTCCAAATCTTCGTCTTCATGCCTACAAAGAGGACACACATACCGACCATCAGGATGTACTATCCCCCTGTCGAACACCATTTGCCTGCTCTGGATTGGAAGGCAATTCGCCCTAAGCTGAATCCATCGACATAAAATCATAGCCGGTAAATTGAATTTAAAATAAATTTCCTCTCCAAAACTAGGTTTAACCTGATTATAATGATTCAATGTAGCAGAATTTAAAACCAGCCCTTGCCAATACTGAATTTCTTGACCCTCTAAGACAAATCGTACCTGGCTTACTAAATTTGTTGGTAGATCACGGGAACCAAGACCGTTATTCCATAAGTAAGGCATTCCCACTCTTTCTAGTAATGACCTAATTTGGGATGGCCACGACGTTTTCGAACCATAACTCAACATCTGATAATAAGCAGCTCTTACTAGTCTCTTCATTACACCTAATGAGCTTCAACCAAAATCTAAGCATCAAAATAGACCTACGTAGTTTTAAAGAAAACAGGCCAATATCACCTTTCAGAATCTGTGAATGAGTTGCCTGATGTAATCCAAACAGTCTTTTTTTTGTAATACTGGAGCTGGAGGGACTCCAACTTCTGTGCCGCTTCTCCGCCCCAAATCTCTGCTCCATATTCTATTACTGGTAAAATTTTTGTATTAAATATTCTTTTATGCATTTTTAGGTTTTTAATTCCCATTATCGTCGGATTTCTAAAAATTGCAGACGTGGCCACTATACCTCTATTAATTAGTTCATCAACATGACTCTTTAAACTTCCATTTTCCGATCAAACAAATCCTAAATATTTATTCTTTTACTTACTTTCAGTTCCTTATTATTAAATTTAAATCCATAATTATCTTCGCCACTTGTTTTCCTTTTTTTTTAAAATTAAAACTTCACTCTTTTCAACATACAGCCTTAATTTTTTCATCTGCAAATAATAAAAGTGATGAAAGGGACTGTCCCCTCCTCAACGCCTCGCTCTTTACGCTAAAGTTTGACTTTCTCACAACTCTATTTTTTTTAAACAATAAAAAACTTTAGCGTAAAGAGCGAGGCGTTGAAGAGAAGAAAGCCCCTTTCATTTACGGAATATTTTCTGTTCGTTTTAAGTTTTAATGTCGCTCCTTACTTTCAGTTAAAAAAACTTGTTTTTTTTAATATAATTTTAAAGGTCGGGAGACATATGTTTACACACGAAAAAAATGGCATATGGGGTGTAGAAACGAGAAGACATGTACATCTAGTCTTAGAAACAATGCCCAGATACATGATTCGGCTAGTAACCCCCTGAAAATATTGTTGGAAAGGCACATAAAAAAAATCCTCGCAGCTGCTGGATAGGAAAAAGGGCTATGAAATTACCTCAGCCTTTCAACTTTCACGCATGCTGAAAATCATGAAAATACATAGAGAAGAAGGTTAGATGTATGGCTGTTGGGAGCAAGCTAGTAGCCTACATGGACCCAAAGAAATTTTTTTTTAACAGACCTATGTTCAAGAGACCCATGGTGGCTTAGAAGATAAATAGTTTTTTTTTGGTTCTTGGGATCCATTATATTTTAAAAGCCTTTCAAGCCGTTAGAAAAGATTGAATCCTTGTTTAGGGTATATGATTTAGGGGCTGTCCCCTCCTCAACACCCCGCTTTTTACGCTAAAGTTTTTCTTTACTTTAAAAAGTAGAGTTTTGACAGAGTCAAACATTTGCGTAAAGATTGGGGGGGGGGTGAGGAGGGGAAATCCCGTTTCATATAATGAATTTTCAAGATATCCAAATTTTGAGGGTGATACATTGCGATGAAGCAGTACAATCCCTCTTTCTTCGTGTCTGCAGTGAATGAATATTGTATGAACTGTTTTCGTTTCAAATTACAATTTTCTCTGCATATTTCATGTAGGCAATTTTTCCAGTTAAAAAAAATAGGCAGAATCTTTTAATAGTAGGCGATTAATTGTGCGACTTTTTTTTCAGTTTCTAAAAAAATGGGCCCGACATATCTTTGGAGCATTTACGTCCTGTTCTTTAAAGAAACTTTCTTTATGTAACTGTTCTTGGGTTTGTAATGCTTTCATTGCGTAAATACATAGCACTTATATATATATGTAAACATATATTCTCAAAACCTCCAAAAATTTAATCTTTTGCTGACATTCATCTAGAACGCTCAAATCATCTGCATATTCTAAGTCTAGGAGAGTTTCACTTTTCCATTTGGCTCTGTGCTCTCATGTAGCTTTCGCCTAAAACTACACTATTTTTCTCTTAAAGCTTTATCGACAACATCTTCAAGTCTTAACTGTATCATCACTGTAAGTAATTTGCTTGTTACAGAAACCAAGCCAATGCCTCTATAATTAGCACATTTGCACTTATTATCTTTCTTATATAGGAGTTTAGTTGAAGTTTCCTAAAATTGCTATGTACCTCCTTTTTTCAAAAATTAAATTCCCTAGCTTCAGTAATTTACCCCTAGCTTGGCATCCACCATATTCAAAATACTCATTTAATAGACTATCAGATTATTTTAATCTTCTTAGTAATGTCTTTAATCCTTCATCACAAAGTAAATCTTCTTTCACTTCCGAAGTGTCAAAAACTTAAAGCAGGATGGGTGCTGTTCTAATAAATAGCAAAAAGCATTCTATTATAAAACTAATTTCAAACTCCAAAAAGTTTATTGGGGGCCCTTAAGAGCTTTGTAATAAAAGAACTAGATCACTATATACTTCAAAATATAGATTTTATTTGTCAGATTTCATTATGATAAATAATAAAATATCTAAATTTACTACAATGGAATGTTTCGACCTACTCGTGAACTGGTTATTATTTTCTGTCAGTCTTTTGCCCTTACGTATAGATTTCCAAACCGGAAGAAAACAAAATGAAATATATTCAAAGTATATGAAATATAAAAGAATCTTATATTTTACTATGTAAAGAACAATAGATGGTGTTTTCATCTACTCTTATACAGGCTCTTCATTTTTCTGCAATTTAATTTTGGCCGGTTTTAGATGTAAAAATATTTATGATATTGTTCGAATTTTATATTTATTCTTATTCCAGATTACCAATTTTGGTCTTGTGAACCTTGCAGCACAACCAGTGTCATTGAAGCAATCTATAGAAGAACTGGATTTAAGTTTTTGTCATAAAGTTACTGACTTCGGTTTGTCTAAACTCTTCCGAAATTAAAAAAATCCTCAGCTTGGAGGTAATCTTTAGTAGGCTGTTCCCATTATTCTTTTTTTAAGTGCATTGTATCTTTGACATTGCTGTATTTATTTATTTCCAACCTTTCCAACATTACAAAAAAGTACACTGAGACGGAGTACAAAATAGAGAAAAAGATATAAAAGGCTGAATAACAAAAAAAAGAAGACTTGCCTTCACCAAAAACATGAAGGCATCGTCACCTATAATAACACTGAACAATTGTTGCATACATAAATTTTAAACATCACTGCAAAAAAAGGTTTGCTGATTAATGCTGAAATTTGGGTCTAGGGGGGGGGGGGGCAAATGAAGTATTTTGTTTAATTTGAAATATACTGAGAAAAGCCATCACAACGTCTTGCGTAACGATCAATAAACATCAATTAAACTCAGAACAACTGTTAGCTACATACAACTTCAAACATTAGTGTATAAGAAGGGGGGTGCCATGGATGAAAACTGATTTTGCGGTTATGTTTCAAAATACATTTTGATAGAGCTATTTGCTGGGTCGGCTATTTTAAATTTACAGATTAATGCTGAATTTCGGCCCCAAAGGGATAAATCAAATAAATATTTTGTGAACTTGGAATATACTGAACAAATTTTACAGTTATCTGTTTGTGTGAAAATCTTCCAAAATGGTGATGTGTAGAAACTGCTAGAAACTGCTGCTGAATTATACAGTTTAGCAAGGATTATTTGGTTGAATGCTCAATGCATTATTTGATTTAAACGTTCTTTATTCTGGACAACTGAGACATAAGACGCACCACATTTTTTTTCGAGTTTGGAAATCAGAGGCTCGCTTTTAGGGTGACCCAATTGGAAGACACCAAGGTAAACAAGTTGTTCAACTGGCCTTACGAAAAGACATCCCAGCAGAACTGCTGAACTGAAGACGTCCCAGTTGTTTGAATTTAATCGAAGAACATCATATTTTTCAAAGTTAATCTCTATACCCAGTTTAGAATATTCATTCTCAAGTATGCTGAAGTTTTATTCAATACATTGTATCGTCTTGCTAAAATTAAGGACATTTTTCTGATCAGAATAACAGACAAGTGTTACGTTTGTTGCCCGCCTCAATGCATGAGGATACGCATTTTGGTTGAGCATCTGAGACGCCGTTGTTAAAAAGATGAGGCGAAGTGATAGTACCTTGACGCGCCCCTTTATAAACAGCAACGGCACCAGAAGGTTTCAGACGTGTTTTTACAATCTAAGCTCGCCCTGGCTAAACTAAAATAACAATTAGTTAACGTACTTTTCAAATTGCTAAGTGGATGTCTTGCAACGTCGATTCCAACATCTTGGAGTCCAGTCAATGCATCATCGGTTATATCACAGTCTTCCACTTTAAGAGTAGCCAAATTGACTAAATTAGAAGCTATTTCTCTAAATAAGTTTTCATCCAAAGGGCATGACGCTAAATTAAGAAATGTCAGTTTTAAGAGCCGTGAGGCAATAAATTGGAGGCACTCCTTGGCATTGTCTGTCATAATACGCCTTTCAATTCAGCCAATAAGGTCTGATGTATAAGTCCAACCAATTCTAACCCATAGATACGAACATCTATGTCTAAATGTGTCAACTGTATATCCAATGGTTTGGCTAAGCATCTTCGTAAAATTGTCGTCCATGTAAGATTGCTGGGATAATCAAGAAAATCAAAACTTTTAATTTGGAGAGTTCTAAGTTGCTTGAAGTACATTAAAGATTCAAGCCCAAGGGAATTCAGTAATCAGAAATTGAAACGGAATGTTATTAACTATTCCAGTTGACGACAGAGGAAAAATGTTCATTAGAAATTTGATCGTAATAGATGTTTAGATAGACTATTCTGGTTTGGTGAGTAGCAATAGCGCTGATTACAGCTGCATCGACCATAAAGTTTCACTCGTTCAGGTTCAGCGATGTTAGTCTCAAATCTGGTATATTTAGTAAACAAACTAATTGGTCACTGTCTACGCATTCATCACAAGCATCAATTGAACAATAGTGGCACATTTCGGTTCAATTATACGTCTGTACTATTGCATATGTAGCATCATCGGCCCTCTTAGATGGGGAAAGGTGAACTAGTTTTGGCATGAAATTGGTCAATTTTTTTAGTGAAGTATCAGTGGAATACAGTCGACTATGCTTAATTTCAAGGTGTCTTACGCTTATTAAGTTTCTTAAATCACAAACTGAATTCATATCATCATCAGCAGAATCACACGAATCCACAGCGAGGCTTATTAAGGAGGTAGAGAAACAAAGGAAACTCTCAATTTCTCTTTCATTTATTTTGCACTTGTAGAACTTTAGATGATTTACACGATGTAAAAAAGCTTCCAACAGTCCAATACTTGTTCCCATTCTGTTTCTGAAGTATCCAGGCCAAAGTCTTGCAGACAGAGAAGAAAAAGATTTTTGGACCAGTAACAGTATTAGATTTATTAAAGATAAACCCTCTTCCGATGTTCTAGGACCATTTGCTGGATACGATCACCCCTGGGGAAAAGAATTAAACCTGCATCTGTCATCTTTCTTCTGGCAAAAGCTACCAAATTCTCATTTATTGCAGATTGGAGATTGAAACCTCTACAGTTGGGTTCATAAATTTAATCTGATGGTGTGATTTTCATGAAAATTCTTTGATATTTAGTGGGTATTTTTTCCCTGTGTCAAAATCAGGCAATTTTTCAGGCTCGTAGTTTTTTTTTGGGTAACACTCAGCTTAATGAATTTTATATATTTGGAGCCAGCATAATAAGCCAATTCCTTTGATATATGTATTGATATCAAATCTCTGGTCACTTTTTAACAGTGTCCCATGAACTGTTTGATAAAACTAATTTTAATCTTCTCTGGGGTTCTATGACACTATTATTATTATACAGAGGAGGGAGGGCAAAGTTACCCCAACGTGGTGTATTCCTTTTCAAACTCATATCATTGAGTTTGAACATACTCATAGATAACACAATCATTTATTGTGTTGTCTAAATAATCATTGTGCTTAAGAAAACTACTTGTATTGTTACCAAAATAATCATTGCAGGTAAGAACTTTTAAAGAAACATTTAACCTAGCATACATATTTTTAAACTTCAAGGCATCACAACTGAGCAATCACGACTTCTAGAAGTAATAACTTCCTCAAAATGGAATGGAATTCTTCGGTTGCTTGATTTTCATTGTGTTAGTTCTTTGCCATTAAAAGTGAAAAAACATGTGGGAAACATAAAATTTTAGCTATATATTTGATCATTGGGGGGGGGGGGGGGTAAAGTAATGTGAAGCACTTTCAGGAATGATATTTCTGTTTTAGACTTTGTTTAATGGTTTTCATAATTTCATAGTGCTTCCTTCTGGAGGATCGATTATACTCTTGGTTTCTTGAAAAAGAATCAAATGTCATTAATCATTAATTAATCATTGCAATTAGATTTGTTGGTAGTAATGTTTTTCAAAAAATGTATTTTGTAAAATTTTAGTTGGCTTCTTGCTATTCTTAGAAAGAAGTTCATTCAGGTGAATGAAATTTTTAACAATAAATCCAGACTGTACGCGTATCCTGAGAAATTATTGACAAGCTATTGTCTACCCTTTTCTTATTTCTTGGGTTAGGAAATTCCATACATCATTCGTTAATAGCTATTTGAAATCTAACAAAAAGGACTAAATCATGGCATATGTTGCCAAACCATCTTGTTTCAACAAATAATATTACAGCTTTTAAAACAACTTTGGTTAGAGCCTTTTTTGGTACAAAAGGCAAATCATAATATTTATGGTCTTAATATGTTATTCTTTAATTAGTGCCCCCTAAGGGGACTTCTAAAAAAAATCCTTGTTAATGATGATGTATCTGTTTGTTTTATAATGTTATAAGCCTGTGGAATTTATTATTTATGGTTCCAATCCATAATCAAATAACCAATTCTTGTTTATTTTATTTATTGTCATTTTTGTTCAGTGCAAAGTTTGTTTTATGTATTGTTATGAGAAGTGTTATTGTTTTAATATGTAACAACTACTTATACAAATGAATAAACGAGTAAAACCTAAATTGAATATGCCTATCAAGCTATAAACTTACAAAAGTCTTTTACTATTGAAGCATAAATAAAACCAAAAACGAACAGAAATTGAATAAACAATCATAGCAAACAAACATACAACCGGTACTAATATAAATGAATGTTTAAATCTTAAACGACTAAAACTCTAATTAAGTATGCAAATCAAGCTTAAAACATTCAGAAATCACTACAAGTAAAGGTTTGGATGCTACCTCCTTCCCTAACTGTATTAGTATAAGGCCTACTTAGTCATTGGCGCCTTATTGAAAACGTATTATATTACAACTATTCTCTTTTGTACTTATTACAACATAGAAAATGAAAATAAATTACAGTAATATAAAAATTTTGAACTGATGAGCTCTCAGCTGAATTTTATTAGTTCTTTCCAAGAGTGTTCAACAGAAATAAAGTTTTCACTACAAGAGTATGGCTACTGCTCTCTTTTCTAACTGTAAAAGTTTAAAACCTACTGCGTCATTGGTGCTTCACTGACAAAGAATTATAATATTACAAATATAAAATCATTACATATCAAAGATTCAGTTTAATTATATTATTTCTTTCCAATACTGTTCAAGACAAATATAATTTCACTACAAAAAGATTTTGGCTACTACCCCCTTTCCTAACTGTATAAGTCAAAAGCCTACTGTGTCATTGGCGCTTCACTGACAACGAATTATATTACAAAAATAAAACCATTATACATCAAATACTCAGTTTAATTTTATTATTTCTTTCCAAGACTGTTCAAAACAAATATGGTTTTCACTACAAACAAGAGTTTGGCCACTGCCCCCTTTCCTAACTAAAAGTCTAAAGCCTACTGCGTCATTGGCGCTTTACTGACAATGAATTATGTTACAAATATTTTCTTTTGTTGTTATTGTAATCTTGAAAATAAAAATTATAGTGGAATAAAATGTTGAACTGATGAGCTTTCATCAATTAACATCATTATTTATCCAATATTCAGTTAGTTTAATTAGTTCTTTCCAAGACTGTTCAAGACACAAAAAGTTTTAGTAAACGACCAATGAAGCAGTAGGTTTAAGACTTGCATTAAGGGAAGGAGGCAGTTGCCAAATTCTTCTTTGCAGTGACTTTTGAACGTTTTAAACTTGATTTGCATATTCAATTTAAGTTTAAGTCGTTTTAAGATTTACTTATTCATTTGTATTAGTATCTGTTGTATGTTTGTTTGCTATGATTGCTTATTCAACTTCTGTCCGTTTATTTATGATTCAATAGTAAAATATTTTGTGTTTGTTTTTTGCTTAGTTTGTATATTCAATTTAAGTTTTGCTCGTTTATTCATTTATAAGAGTATGCTCTATCTTTATTTTTTATGCTTGTTTATTTAATTTTTGTTCGCTTTGGGTTTCATTTCTTCTTCAATGGTAATTTCTGGTCTTGTGAATTTGAATGATTATAGGTTTTTATTTCTCATGATCCGAAGCTTAGTATTTACCTTTACTTTTATTACAGAGTATGGTTCTTTTATTACAGAGTATGGTTGTTGTTATTTTGTAATTTGATAGGCCCATAGAGAGAGTTGTTCCTAGGGGGGAAGGGGAGTGAGGGCAACTGAGTCAGCTGTCCCAGGTACTGCAGCTAGGGACTAGTGTGTTGCCACTTCGATCAAATTTTTCACATTGATTTCATTTTTTTTTTTTTGGCTTATATTTGAGTTGGAAGGGGGTTGCTGGAATTAATTTAGTACTTGTCTAGAATCCAGTAGTCACGCGAGAATTGTATTGCGAAAATCAGATAGGCATTACCCGGTACTTATATGAGACGTTGTATAAACAAAGGGTTTCTCACTCCGGGAACTATCTTAACGAAACTTCATTCATCGCGTGACTACTGGATTCTAGACAAGTACCATTAATTTTTACCCTGGGTACCACCGACCCTAGGAACAGCTTTGAGTATAGAACTGCAACATTTATGGTGATTTATAGAACTGTAACATTTATGGTGATTTTTGCTACATTTTTCCATTATTTTTGTGACAAGACAAGCCTATGCTTACTTAAAATAGAAATCCAACCATCAGGTTCTTAATTGATGCTCCTTTTCAACCTAACTCATTATGTTAGCAATGCACACACCACCTGATGGACATAGGCAGTCCTAATAACATATTTGTTTGTTGTCCTTTTCATTGATTGATCTGTTGTAAAACCAATTATTCTGTCTAGATTCAAAATATCCTAATTATGCAGGCCTATATAGGATATATGTAGAAAGAAAAGATTAATATATTTTTCTTGGTTGGTATTATTTAAAGCTGTGTTTTGCTCCTTGAGCATTGCTAGTAGGTTGTATTTTGTGTTGCTTGTCCGCAGTTTTTTGCAATAAATCTTATCTTAAGTGTTAAAACTGCATTTGATAATAGAAAGAAACACAATAATCTGAAATAATCAAAGGTACTATACGTTATAAAGTAACAATTTTATTGTTTAGTTGAATTGCTTATAAGCCTTTATTGTGAGGCTATATGTGCTATTGCACCATCAGAGAGTGAGGATAAATTGTTACAAACACTCAAAATACCACAAACAACCAACATCTCAAATAAACTCAAAATATCCAGTTTAGCCTGAGTGATCTTTCTAAGAATTGGATGAAAAGATATTATGTTAAAAGTGTCAAAAATGCATGTAATAACAGAAAGAAATACAATAGTCTGATTTATTCAAAGATGCTGTATATTATAAAGCATCAATTTCTTTGTTTTAGTTGGATTGCCATTAGGCCTATAGGTACTCCCATACAATCCAGAACACACTCTCGAAGTTTGCTCAGTTGAATCAGTGAAAAACCAGTTTACCTTTTTGTATTTGAAGACAATTGGCTTAGGTTCAGTGAAATAAACTACGTTGTAGGCATATTTTAATTAAATATTTAATATATATAGTTGATATTTTGGTCAGGTCATGTTAGGTCGGGTGTTTAATATAATGCGTTCTGAGCGGCCTGCTTTTAATAATTCTTTGTTGTAGTTTCCATAATTTTGTTACTGAAGTATTGTTTTTTCATCATATTTTGGTATATTTCATTATGATTAACCTAACTTCACTTCTTGAGTCTGTTCTGGATTGTACGGGAGTACTGGTATATATTGTGAGGCTATATATGCTATTGCACCATCAGGGGACCGAGGATGAACTGTCACAAACACAACTGAAATCATGGAAATAAAGCATGAAATTAGTAACTTGAAAATGCCTCTATTTTTGTTCTAGCTTCTCTCCTTTGGGAGAGCTGCTATTGTGCAACTTTACCCTATTATTGTGTCTCATCTGAGCAGAAAACCTATTTCCTAAGTTCTTACTTTTATAACACAAAAATTGTTAGATAAATATAGACTTTTTACTAAACTTTTAGCTACAAAGAAATAAAAAACATCCCCTGATACCTTTTTTATGTTCTTTTCAAATATAGCAATTGCTCCCGAGGCAAATTCCATTTTGAGCCCTTAATGGAGCCCCAAAAGTTAAATTATTACTTTGTCTTGTCTTTAATTTTTAGATTATGTTGTAAAGTTAAAGAATTAATGAAAATACTAACTATGTATAAAATTTGCCTTTAAACGAGCCCTTAAACAACAATCTGAAATATTTCAGTGCCCTGCTAGTAACAAAGAAAAAGGGTTTTGTACCCATGGAAAAATAGCATAGGCTATGATTCTCTTTGTTGTTCAAGGTAGGGGCTGTAAACTTCTTGTTTACGTTTTTCAGCAAGGGTATGCTTTTGTTTTGCAAGGATGCAAATTTCTAGGGATTTTAGGCTCTTTTTAGAAATTCCTGCACATGTGTACTCAAAAGCATCATTTTTTTATTAGGACTAATGGAAGCGATAATAAACCATTCCTGAATCAGCTACAAATAGATCTTTTTCTCATGAGAGAAAGGCATTTATAAATCATATGGAGCACTAGATCAAGAACTGTGTTTTTTAAATTGTGTAAACAAGGAGCTGAAGAGTATTGGAAGTTCCACGAACTGTGGCAGCGCGGATTCGACCAATGGTGTTTTTTTTTTTTTTTTTTTTAATTCCCACCTCTTCTCTCGGTGACTTTCAAATTTTCTTTAACAATATCTCATAATTTATTTAATGTCACCTACTCTTTTCTTAAAAAAAACTTCTTCAAAAAAATCCATATATTAAATTTATATAAAATTGAGCATTCCAAAATATATCAGGTTATAAAAATAGAGGTATACTACATTTCAAATTTCATATACCTAATTTCATAATGGTGTTTTTCTAAGTCTAATTTCGGCAGTGAAAGCAAAATTATTTCAGAAAGAAAATGCCTGTAACTCAACTTGCTGTTGTTGGCAACATAGCTACAAAGATAAACGAATATGAAAAAGCAATTCATGTGCTTTACATAAATTCTGACACTCTTACTCCAAAGCTTGCTGAACTAGAAGCTTTTTTTATTTCAATGTATACATTATCCGTGTTTGTTAAATTTGCCCAAAAAATTCAGTGCATAACTTGGAGGAATCTCACCTTCAAATCTCTGGATTTAATTTCTTTAGCAATTTGGAAAACTTCCAATGTCATGAGGAGTATCTATATACGGCAAAACTGGACAGAGAGCTGAAACTTTGAGTTACCCTTTTATTCACTCTACTAGTAATAGGGTTTAAAATGTTTGTTTGAAACTCCATATTGGATCAAAATCATTTATCTTAGGTGTAACTTACCAAATTACATGAGCCCCTGATCAATTTGTTTCACACCTGTACATATCTGACCTATTCTCCAAAATTAGTTCACATGAGGGTTCAGCTGTTTTTCGTTTTGGAGATGTCAACATGTCTGATGCTGATTGGATTGAAGGAATAGGGCGACCCCCCCCCCCCCTCTGAAAGATAGCCCATCTCTTGTCACCACAAATTCCCTTGCCGAAAACCTACTGATACAGATTTTAGACCAACCACACTATTCAGGCATCAACTGCAACACTCTTTATTTGACTTAGTTGTGTCAAACAACCCTCAACAAGTTCCCTCTACATCTTATCATCCCGCTCTTGGATACAGTGACCATGTGTGTATCTTGGCTGAGATACAAGTAAATACGAAGATTAATAATGAGATAAAAAATCTTTCACTGATTTTGAGCAGATGAGGAGATATCTAATGTTTAATGGGAGGATTTAGTTGATTATGGGAACATAGATGAAAGCTAGAAGATGTTCAAGGCAACTGTCTTAGAAGCTGAAAAGAAAAACACCAGAAAATATTGGTCTTTACTGCTTAAAACACTTCCATATCTGCCAAAAGAAGTAAAGAAAGTTTTCAGACTGGTTAACGAGCATAAAGGAGAAGAGTCAGGGAAGAGACTTCTTGACATTGGGATATGCCATCTCCTTGTTGTCAACAATGCTTACTACAAGAGTCTACGGGTTGTAGGTGTTGAAGTATAAGACTTGGTAATAACACTTTACTGTTTTTTCTATGGCTGGCCATTAAGATGAGAAGATTTTGAGTATGTTCAGAAGAGTGTCTCAGTACAGAGATAGAAGTTTGTGAAAAATGTACCAACACGGAGGTTCACGCTAGTAGATGCAGCTGAAAGACTTATTGAACAACGACCAGCCATACGCACTTACTTTCTTGAATTTGTTCCCAAAACACGAGTAGCATTAGTCCAGGACTTTCAGGGTTTGACCCGGACAAAATTGCAATATAAACGAAAATGGTACCAAAATGATCAGAAAAAAATTCTGTACAACGTACTATAAGTCCCCATAAATCCGAGTGGGGCGAGTACCCGAAAAACAGTGGGAAATTGGCAAATTTGCCGAACATGCCCAGAAAATAGTTCAAAGTGAGTTTTCTGGTCTGGGGCTTTCCCATGCGCTGATCACGAAACTGACATCTAAAATTTAGTATAGAATAAGAGTACTACGGAAAATGGGGGGGAAGAGGGGAAAAAATTTAAAAATACAGGGTAAGGGTAGAAAGCACTTTGAGATATGTTTTTGGGGGTCTTTCTATCTGCTGATCCCGAAACTGACATTTAAAATGAAATAAAGAGCATGAGCCCCACCATAACGGGGGAAAGAGGGTAAGAAAAGGGACAATTGAAGTCAGGGGTAGAAATCAGTTTGAAATGTGTTTTCTGGGGTTTTCATATCTGCTGATCACGAAACTGACACCTAAAATGAAGGAAAGTAAACAAGAACCATGAAAACCGAACAAAACTGGAGGAAATAACGGAAAAGGTGAAGGGAGGCCTGACTACTGATCCAGCTGCTAATGGCTAATAAGTAGGCTATGGTTAAAATACCTTGCTTAAGTATCAAACTTTTACTTTCTTGAATCAGCCATTTGAATTTCTTACAGCCATTTGAATTACTAAACATAAGAAAACAACCGCTTGGCAGTAATCACAGTGTAAAACTATTATCGGCAAAAATTTGCACTTTCGAAGGCAATATCGTTGAATAAAAAACTAAAAAAAGAACTTCAGTAACTATAGGTAAAATCTAAACTTTTTAAGGCAGTATAGTTCACTTGAAATAACAGTATTGATATCACTGGTTGATTTCCTCGTCTTCGACAATCTCGCTATCCCTGTTCAAACACACTAATCCATTTTTCTTGTAGCTGCATCGCAAGTTCTCGCAGCCTGTCTTACAGTTGCATCTCACGATACTCAAAAGAGTCTGAGGTGCGGGCAACAAATCGGTCATCACAGGTGAGGATTTATTGGGTCTGAGGACCCAACCCCAGTCAGCCGGGTCGAGGTCAGCTGGTTTCCCTTTTCATGGGATACCTGGAGGCGCGCTCGCTGGGAGTGGAATTAAGCTGCAGCTTCGGTTGGTGGAAGCCTTTCAGGCTTAACAAACGCCGTAGCATTAGAAGAAGAAACTTTTTTCCAAGAAAATTCGATGTCGCAGCCTAGTGAGATCTTCGTTTGGCCGGGCTTTATACAAGCTGAGGAGAAAATATTCACCCGCTTTCACAGTTTCATCTTTGGACGATAATTCATCCAGAAACACTTCGCATTTTTTTCTGAACACTTCGCTCTTCTTCAAAAAAGGTAGAAGAGCTTGCTTTCCAACTCCGAAAACTCGTGAGGTTGTGTCCCATCCCAAGAGTGCGTGCCCTACCAGAAGCAGCCTGGATACTTCTCCCATTTTTTCTTGCACTTCATTGAGGCATCAGAACCATGTTATCGCTTCTTTTGCGTTCGTTGACGATTCGAAGTAAAGTGTTATTGCGTTAGGCGGGAGTTTTCTGTTTTCATTACGGCAGTTTTCACGATTAGATAGTCAGCATCTTCCTTCGCATGGACCACTTCAAATACTTTGGCTCTGAGTTTTTCCCCGACGTAGCTTATAATTCGCTGTTTGTTCTGAGAGTTGCTCAAAAACCCTTCCTTCTTTTTCTGGAGCTTCATCCCTAAACTGAAATTTATCACTTGATGCTGGCTTCCCTTACACCGTCGGTTGTGCGTAGCATCTTTCATGCTTGGACAAGCGCTGTATCCATCGAAGACAACAGTTGGGGAGGTACAGCGTGGAGTAACGAAACTAATATAGCTGTCAGAGATTAAATCATAAGTATCACCAATCTTCCAAGGTACTTGCTGAAGCAGTCAACCTCCGTAAACTACAGTTACATGCACTGGCAGGTGGTGAATCGAGTCCGTTTTCGCTTCTTTCTATATTGTTTTCGGTAGTGCAGGTTTTTCTGGCTGACGTAGTATGCCAGGATTCTCAAACAAAGCGGGTGGATAACTGCACAGTTCGTAACTTAGTGTTTCTATCATGTCATTTTCAGTTGTATGGGCAGCAGTCGAAAGACGTTGAAAAAGCAGTGCAGTTTCGATACGCAAATCTCGCCATCTATCCTATTGTTCCCATCGGATGCCAATGTAACGACTTTGTCTTTCTTCCGGAATGAAAAACTTTCGACGGATTGGCCATCCATGCGCCGAAGGATCAGCTCACCTAAAGCTTTAGCATCCTCTGCATTGACGCCTTTTTGGGCATCAGCTCGGAACCTTTACTTCTAAGCTCTGTGGAACTAGTGAAAGGAGAGTTTTCTAGAAGGAATTCAAGAAACTTTAGTAGATCCTCAGTATCTCACTTTATTCCTGCTGCGGTTGCAGTAACGTGCTGCTCACTAGAACTGTACTCTAGGCCCGTCAGTTTCTGCATTAGATCATTCACTGAAGCGAGTACTGGCATAGACATTGTCCATATTTTTCTCTGAAGCTCAGTTATCCCTTTTCCACTTGTCATTCCTCCTTCTGTTTTTAAACTCTTCATCAGCACTGTCTCGATGTTGAGGTCTGGAGCCAATCCAGCTCAAAAACGATCACTTCGTCGGGCAATAAACTAGCCGCTTGCAAACTGTCCGAAGAGCTGTGGATTCAATGTTTCAAGTTCCTGCATCGTTTGAAGAAAAAGGCGAACTGACTTGGCATAAAGATTATGCCCCGCAGCTGCTAGGTATGGGAGCATATCAGAAAGAGAGGATAAGTAGAGATCCCAGTCTCCAGTCCTGTCTTTCAAAAACTTCCGAAAGATCGAAACCATTTCGGAATACTGCATGAATTGTGTCGTATTTCTGCTGGATTTCAAAGACGATTTTAAGGCTTTGAGGTGTAGTGAAACCGCCTGAAGACTTCGTGGTTAGCCACTTCTTCCACAGAAATCTTTCCATCCGCCAAATCATCATACACGCTAGAGACTCGTATAAGATCTTCGTGATCGTAAGGTCTCTCGCCATGCGGAATCGAATATGACATGCACAAAAGTGAAACATTCAGTGATGCGTCAACTAGCTCGTGAGCTCTTACTGCTCTTGCAACCGCTTTGTCGCTGAAAATGTGCTTCACTGTATTCTCCCCGTAAACAAGTTCTAACATCTCTTTCAGGTCCGACCCTTCTATTATATAGCCTATGGCCCCTAGGAAGCTCATTCGTGTATGGAATCATCCAAGCTTTGTTACAATTTTCTTCAGGGGACTTGCTGGAGGCTTGTCAGGAACAATCTTTGTCGCTTTCCAGAAGAGGGGCTGGTCAAACGTGACAACGGGAGTTACACCGAAATCTTCGCGCTTGGTCACTGATGAATATGAATGTGGAGTAAATACACGACAGATCAGTAGGTTTGCAGTCTATCATAGATAAAAATAGAAGTGAGGATCGTCCGTCATGTTCTCCGACGTGCACTGCCTGCATAAGGCCACTCCAGCCAGTTCTTTGGCTTCTAAAATGCCAGCTGCTGTGCCAAAGGAGGTCCAAGTTAATTTCAGAGGTTGTACAGCTCTGGAGGGTTTTTATACGCCATACCAGCGCCCTCTTTGTTCCTTCAATTGTAGAAGTGGAAGGTCATGCCTGTGATGTCTTTTAGGGTTTCTGCAGTAATTTCCGTTCGAGGAAAACTGGGCCTTGTAGTTTTCGTTTTGCGACTCACTATTACAATAATCCCCATTCCGTGAAATGTGCCTTGACCGTCGATCGTGCAGATAGCATGCTCTACGTTATCTACTGCAAACTGCAAGAAATCGCTAGCGCTAAGCGTGAAAAGACCAGTCCTGTAACTTTCATCTGCGTTTTGTTCAAATCTGAGCACTTCTTTATAGGATGAACAAAAGCCCAGCTTATGGACGTTGTCTATTAGAAACCGTGAAGCGAAGTGGTGGTGGGGTTGAACTGCTACAAACACCTGAAGAGGTGTGAGGACTGTTCGAGGTAAACATGCTTGCACTATTGCTTGACCAAGAGTTGCCACTGCAATATTCTCGTTTTCCCCTGGCATTAATTTGTAAAGTAGAAGACGCAAGGACTTGGGAAGGTAGCTTAAGCACGTTTTGACATTGTTAAGAGACTTTAAACTTGGATACTCTTATGATAAAGGAGGTAGGCTTTCAGCTTTACTTTTGGTTATTCTAGCAACTGTTTTAATCATGTCCATGATCTCTACGTCCTCATATTGGTACTTAGGAAGCGTACGATGCTCGTTCAGAATGAAATGAACCGTCTCTCTGAATGTCACAATGCTAGTTTTCCCTGGCAAATCCGTGATAAGCACACGCTCCCCGTAGGTTTCAAGCAAAAGACGTTGGATGTGCTTCACACTGTAAGCTTCACCGAATCCAAGGAAAAAATTCATCTTTTCTGCGACATCACAAGAGTAAGCGTTGGTCTTTTATACTTTTAAAGTGCTCTAGAGATTTTTCAAAAGCTTCTCGCTTCTTTGTTTCCGCTGGTCTTCCCGCCTTGGCAGAATCGTTTTCTTCCTCCTCTTTGTACCGTTTTTTTTTTTTTTTTTTTTTTTTTTTAAAGCTCACATAGCATGATTTATAGTAAACTGCATCTGCATCTGCAGGTCAGAAAGAATGTAATTCGTCTTTCCGAGAACAGTCGTCGCCCAATTTTTTTTGCCTCTACTTTCGCATGCCCGCAACACTGGGTGTCTAAGTTCTGTCGTGGCTGCTTTCACGCACCTCAGTTTTCTCGGAGTCTCGTTAGGGATACGTTCTTCACTTGTCCGTTTCGAGGAATAAATGGTACTTTGGTGGCAATAATCTTTTTGGCATGTTTTATGAACAATCTGACCTAGTTCTGCAGCAATCTGGTTGCCTGGTTCAATCTGACCTGGTTCTGAAGCAATCTTTGCTTGCCGTGCTCACCGATAGTGCTCCTTTTGCAGTCAGAACAACGGATGTGTCATCATCGCTTTACATGTCCTACTGACAAAGAATGCAGAGTGTGTTGGAGCCACTCATCTTGCACTGGAAGAGAAGAGTAGCTTAATTTCTGTAAAAATAGGACACCTTGAATCTCGTTTCTATCATGTTTCCCTGCCGCTCAACCAGAAGTGTTGAATTTTAACCATTGATAGTACAGTGTCAGCTCTCCATGACATGAAAATTTTCCACTTCTGATACAGCAGCAGGGTTCCCAAAGAGCTTTATCTTTGATCAGCACCATTCGCACGGAGAACAGAACTCTCTAAATGAATTCTGAAGCTTCTAAATGGCGTGCCATCTCGAAAGACTGTCTCTGAAAACAAGCTGAAAAACTAGATGTCGCTCTTGCTTAATCTTGACAAAACGCAACTAATAACCAAGAATTCGGGCACCCAGGGAAAATAATGAATTAAACTTGTCTTAGTACTGAAAGAAGAGTCGCCGATACGCAAAATTATGCTTGATAACAAAAAAATCTCGTCGTACCTTGATTTATCCTGCTACCATGTCACATGTGTAAGCATCCACACACACTGGGGACTATTGGATCTGCTAGATGTTATTCCGTCAGGATAGGTTTTGTCGTTGGCACTGGAACTCCGTGGTGACTAGTTTACCTCGCTTATCTTACTGAATGTCGAATTAGAACAGGATTATGTTGACGAACCCAGGCGCTTGTTGATAACGGCGAGGAATACAGAATAATGTAATTTCAGTATCTTTCCGTATTTCTTTCTCGAGTTTTTTTTTTTTTTTGCCTTTTTCCGAGCCGAACCTCTATAGATCTCCTGTATTTGTTGTCGAACTTTGTTTTGGATGTCAATTTTATAATCAGCAGATAGAAAAACCCCAGAAAACACATTTCCACATGCTTTCTACCCCTACCCTGTATATTCCCCTTTTTCCCCTCCCTCCCCCTCCCCCCATTTCCCCGTTTTATGCTAATCGATTTTTTTATATCATTTTACTTCTCAATTTCGATAATCAACAGATGTGAATAACCCAGAAAATATCCTTCAAACCGCTTTCTACCCCTACCCTGTATTCTTCGCTTTTTTCCCCTCTTTACCCTGTTCCCTCGTTTTCCATTGTACTCTTATTCTATAAGGAATTTTAAATGTCAATTTTGTAATCAGCGTATGTGAAAATCCCAGATAATTCACTTTAAACTATTTTCTGGGCATGTTCGGCATTTTTCCCATTTTCCCCCGCATTTCTCCTTTTCCCTTGTTTTTCGGGTACTCGCCCCACTCGGATTTATGGGGACTTTTAGTATGTTGTAAAAAAAAAATTCTGTTTTTTTTTTGTACTATTTTCGTTTATATTGCAATTTTTTTCGGGTTCGACTCTTTTTTGAGCTAAAAGTCCTGGACTACATTGGCAAAGACCGGTTAGTACAAAAATATCTTCTCATCGGTCAAGTCTGAACTGACTCTTGCAAAAGTGCACTTGTTAATATTTAGTAAATTAACCTTTCAGGAGTTACTGCGGAAAAGTAAAACTATAACTGATACCCTTTGAAATGATATCCTAGCCGATGATAATGTTTTACGAGAGGTACCTGGAAATTTTAGCAGCCAGAAAAGTCGAAGAAGAAAAAAAAACTGTGCAAAAAAGAAGAGCATCTTGTGTTGACAAAAAGATTTAAGGAAGATAAAGAATCTGTAGATGCTTCGGAAAAGAAAGTAGAGCTTTCCGCCCATGAATAAGTTTATGACTCTTTTCTCAAAGAAGCTACTAGAAAACTGGATGATGCCGTCAAATCGAACGACTTGATTGGGGTACAGGTTGGAAACCTATGGTACATTTTCTGAAAGTCCAGCGCGATAAAGATTTGAAAGCAGCTCTTGACAAAGTTGAGTCGACAGTTAGCAAAAGGAAACTGAACCTCATCTCAGATGTGTTTAAATAAATCTCCGAAAATGGACCTTAAAAATTAATGCCACGCCCATCGTCTTTAACGTTCTTTTTTTTTGTTCCTTTTTAAGTTAAAGAAATGCCGGGATAACTTTTAATCGCAATTCTGTCCAGATGTAATGTTCACATGTTTTAGTTGGCTGGTAATGACTGGTAAACAGTATGATTTTTAATAAGTTGTGGCTCTATTGGACCATTTATCTTCATTCCTTCCCTACCCCCGAGTTGATATATTAGGAGTTTGTGAAACTTTTTTAGACGAGTCAACTAGTCGCTTAGCGAATGCTAATGGTTATAAAAATTTTATTTCTAAGACTAGCAATGCTAGATCGAGAGGAGGCCTTTGTTTTTTTATTCATGGTGATATGTCTTGTAGAACTGTTTCAGATTTTGATTCTATGTATGAAGAAATGGTTTTTGAATTCCTTGTTGCTGAGCTTGATTTCGGGACTGATAAAGTTTTGTGTTACATGTTCTATAGACCACCTAGTTCTTCGGTGCAACATTTTATGAGTAAATTGGATATATTTTCTTCTATCGCAATTGAGCAGAGTCGGAAAATTATGTATATTGGGGATTCAAATATTGATATGAGTAATGCTAGTCATGCTCTTTCATCCATGCATTATTCACCTTTGGCTGTAGATGTTTTGATACTTTGTCTTTCGCTGGGCCTTCTCCCAGATTGTCGTATTCCAACTGGAGTTGTAAGCTCGACAGCGACAATATTTTTCTTAGTTTAGAATTTGAATCATATAATGTTATTATCGATGGAACATCAGACCCCTTTTTGCTTCTGATGGAGATTCATACTTGTCAGCAAGCGACAACTGTGATCAAGATAACTAGATGACAATACGCCAAATCTGTTCAGCGATTGAAGGAACTGCTACATAAAATTGAACCCGCAATCATAGTCTGTGATAATGCAAATCAAGCTTCACATTATTTTGCTCAGGAATTCATCAAAGAGCTCAATCTTGCTTTTCCCATGTCTTCAGCCTTTTTAAGACGTTACAATAGCCCCAAAAAGCCCTGGATTACAAGACTACTACTTAGGTCAATCCAATTAAAGAACAGGCTGTATAAAAAATATTTGTCACATCCAGACGAGATAAATCCAGCTTCTTTTAAAGCTTACTACAATTGCTTAATCAAAGCTCTAAGGTCTGCTAAACAGCAGTACTATTTGAAGCCATTCAATAATGCGCATGGATCTCCTAAGAAGGTGTGGTCATTAATAAATGATTGTTTTGGCAATAAAAAGATCAATTCTCATCCAGATGAGAAGTTGACCCCGGATGGTAAGACAGCTGTTAAAGAAAAAATTAACGTTTCCAACATGCTCAATACTCACTTTGCCAAATAGGTGAAAAGACATCAGAACAGGCATCCAATTAAAGAAAATACTGTATAAAAAATATTTGTCTCATCCAGATGCGATAAATCAAGCTTCTTTTAAAGCTTACAAGAATTGTAAGCTTTAAAAGAAGCACATACATAAAATGTAAGCAAAAGAAGATGTATTCTCTTCCGGATGAGATGATTGACTCCTCATCAACACTCCAAACATGCGCAACATTCACTTTGCCAAAATAGGTGAAAAGACGTCAGAAGAGGCATCCCGAAATTTAGCACGAAATTTTGCTGACTTAAAAAGTGTATTACCCCCTCTACTCACCGATCCGATCACCGATATTCCTCACCCCAATGTCATCTTCTGAATTGATGATGGTTTCTCATCAGCTCAAAAATGGGCAATCAGAAGGAACTGGCGTTTTTTTTTACAAATTCATAAAAATCGATTATGCCTAGTATAGTTAATATTCTTGTGCACATAATTAATCTTTGCTTCAAGAATGGCGTCTTTTCTTCTAGCATCAAGTCCACCGGTGTCATTGTACTGCATAAAGGGGGAGATGTGAGTGACCCGTCTAACTAGAGACCTATATCTATCCTATGTCCTTTCGGAAAGATTATTGAACGGTGTTTATATGTAAGAATTGTTATTTTTCTTGAAGATGATGCTTTTTTTAGTAAGTCCCAATTCTCGTTTTGCAAAGACTATTCCACAGAACATACTATTTTGGGAGTAACCCAGTTTATTTATGAAATTCCAGCCACTATATTTGTGGATATACGGAGAGCGTTTGATACCATAAGTCATATAATTTTAAATGAAAAGTTGTCAAATTGTGACATACGGGATCAGATTAATGTGTTGATAATGCTACTACTACTACTAACAACTCACCGCAGCACCAAGCTGCCTGAGGTCGACACAGCTACGCACGCTCCTCCTCCATCCCATTCTGTTCAAAGCCTCCCTTTTTACATCCTCCCATGAAGTTCCCATTTCCTTTAAATCTTTCTTTATGTGTTGATAATGCAATATTTAAAAGATAAAGTTCAGTGTATTGACGGGGCGATGTTAAATCATTATCTTCAAATCAGTCCAATAATGTTGGGGTACCCCAAAGTTCAATTCTAGGCCCTCTTTTGTTTCTAATTGATCTGAATGATGTTAGTAATTTAATTACGGAACTAGGACTGACCGCACTATTCGCTGATGACACAGCCTGTATTGTTTCTGGAGTTGATGAAGATAGTGTAAAATATAATTTAGCTCTTGCATTTGATAGACTAGTAGCATGGTTTACGGCAAATGGGCTAGCTTTGAATACTTCAAAAACTAAATTTATAATATATTCACGTACATCGCGGCCCTTCCAGGTCCTAAGTTGACTAAGTCTTCTGTGTCAAGTACAGAGATATCACGTGTTGATATTTTTTGGTCCTAGGTATACTGGTTGATTTGAATTTAAGTTGGAATCACCATATTAATAGTTTAAGATTGAAGCTTGGAAGGAACATAGGTATTATGCACCGTATGAAATTTGCTTTGCCTCTGGAAGCGGATGGAGTTCGTCCGGAATGAGGCAGACTATGTCTGCTGACCACGTGCCTCTGGATATGGGGTTTTCCCTAACTAAACGCTCCATGTTAATGGGCAGCCTCAACCTTATGAGGTGGGTGGAGTCCACCCCAGGGACTTTCAGTATCTAGGCAAGTCCTAGGTCTAATTAGATCCCA
>JAQQPU010005079.1:25332-35617 GCA_029168905.1 Artemia sp. Kazakhstan ARC1039 | reverse complement strand
GTGAAAACGAACGCAGCTATTGTTTGCTTCAAGGTGTTTAAAAACTGCTGAATTGATTATTCTTTCAAGAACCATAACAACTGCTGAAGTCATGCTGATGGGTTGATAATTTTCAGTAAGGTTCTTTCTACCTTTTTTAAAAATAGGAATTATATGTTCAGTTTTCCAGTCCTGATGTAGCCTAGAAAGATTTAATGATAAATTGAACAGCAGGGAAAGAGGTTGACACAAAACTGTATGACATTCATGTAGGATATGTGGGTGAGTGTCATTTGGGCTGGCAGATTTATTCAGTTTGAGGGATGTGAGTTCTTTTAGGACCAAAGTATCTGTAATCAGAATTAGTTCCATATTATGTGATACATCATATATAGGAGGTGTAGGATATACAATACTAGAGTTGGACAAAAAAAAAAAAAAAACAGAAGAGAAATATTGGTTAAAAATTCCAACTTTCAGTTCAGGATCAGCAACTGATTTACTATCATGGAGGATATCGGGGATCGTGTGTCTGCTGCTACATTTTTGAGTGGCATAACATTACAAAGATTTAGGGTTATCTTTAACTTTCTCAACCAGTTTTTCCTCAAACCTTCTCTTCAACTCCTTTATTTGGTTTGTTGTTTGATTACAAAAGGATTTGAAGACTAGATAATTTTCTGGGGTCTTATTTTTTCTATAGCAATTCCATGCTCTGTGTTTTCGATTGATTAGCTTGCTTACTTTAGTAGGCTAGTTAAAAAAGGTAAACTTTTTGCCTGTTTTACCTGAAAAATTCTGGTGCATGACTTTTCAACATTTAGAATTTCTGTCTTTACATTTGACCAACTCTCCTCAATACCATCAGTAATAAGCGTTTTCCAATTGACTTTGGCAAGTTTATCAGATACTATTTTGTAGTTTACATATTTTTGCTGCTTAGAGGAAGGTTGTTTGGTAGGCAGATATAGCTCTGAAATAATTACTACATGGTTGCTATTACCAATAGGTGTTGTTATTACATTCTTAATAAGAAGGTCAGGGTTACTGAGTATAACCAGATTAAGAATGTTGGAGACTTGACCTTCCCTGTAACAAGTTGGTTGTGAGATTGTTTGACAGAGGGAATTACCAGAGAGGGCAGATGAAACAGGAGAATCTCTATTACAAAAACAAGATCCATCAATCCATTGGATTTCAGGAAGGTTAAAGTACCCCATAAGGACAAGATCATAGCTTGCAAATTTGGACATCACATGAGACAACATAGCAGCCAAATTAGATTCAGAGTGCAAAACAAACAGAGTACTGAGGCTTCTATAAACAACACCCACTGCAATTGAAATTATTTGATTCTGTAATTTAATCCACACAGACTCAATTCTATCAGTATTCAGAGAATTGAATTGGAGTGCATCCAGATTATTAATGATCTTCTGGGAAGGTATTTTGAAACACCTACCTCCACTCCTCCTTCTTCTAAAGGACACTGACCTATAACAATCTTTGTGTTATAGAAGTGAAACATTGCGAAATAGATCTTCTGTTCAAATGGGGCACATAAAAAGTCTTTTTGAGCCTCATAGCTGTGCCAAATTCCACTTTATAAGGTTTAAAAGATCTGTAAGTTATAAAACAACTGTTCCTTAAATTTAGGAAAAACACTTGATATGGTTTAAAATTCTAGAAAAATAACAGGAATTATATTTTCAAAACAAAATCCAAAAATAAATTACAATGTTTAAACCAAGGTAAAACACTTTTAGTCAGAATTTAGATAGGTAGACCTGTCAAATATGCAATCTTTTAACCCTAGAAACAAGAAAAGGGTGCACATATTGGCTTGGCAGTTTTTCCTAGGGTATATTTTAGGCCCTGGTTTCATTCACTCAACTCACCTACTTTTCAAGATGAACACAAGTCCCTAATGTAGAATTATTCCTTTATTTCCTAAATTTAAGAGATAAATAGTACTTTAGTGGGTAACCACTTCAGAAGGAATCTTGTTACTAAAATAAAAGTAGTACCATTTGATTCCCTTTTATGTGCTCCTTCTAGATATCATGGTTGGCTTTCTCACAGTTCATTTCTCCCCCCTAGATTGCCCCAGGTGTAGTCATGCACTGTTTTTGTTAAAATTGAGTTTTATTGTTAAAATTGCACTGTTTTTGTTTGTAAATTTGAGTTTAAATTTGAGCTTCTTTGTTAAAATGAGTTTTATGCTTTCTTGACTCATGAAAACCTTTATATTTTGGGATATTTTGGATTTTGTTTATGATTATTCCATAGGTGTCACTACATAGGGGTATGCCAGATTATGGCATGGTGTGCTCATTTTGCCTGGGTAATGAAATTTAAGCGCCAAAACCCATTTAGGCAATGAGTTTTCATCTGATGAGCCCCAATATGTGATGATCACCTTGGGAATATAAAGTCCTTGTAGATTTAAGGTGCTATAGCTTGGTTTCGGAACATTGATGTATACTGATTGATGTTGATTTTGCTCTAATTTGGACTTGATTTTCGGATTATTCGGGAAGGCATAGGGGTTTTGAGCCCAACTTAAGTTAATTTCTGGTCGTTTTGAGTTTGACTTGGTTATTTATTGTAATTTCTGTTTGTTTTGGGTTTCATTTATTTATTGATACTGATTTGTGGTAGTTACACGCTTGGTAGATTATTTGATTTTATTTTTGCTCATTTTTTTTTTAATGTAGTTCTTTACTTTTCTTTGAAAAACTTATTTTGTGGAAAAAGTTTTTTTTAATTAATTTCTGTTTGTTTTATATTGACATAGTCTTTTGAGGGAAAAAGAAAATAATACTTTAAATCTTTTTGTTTTTTTAAGTCTTTATAGTTTGGCCTGCTATTTGTATGCTGGAGAAAAATTTTCAGCAATTGTTAATGACATACATCCTTTTAAAAATCTGGACACAAGTTTGTTTAATTTCATTTCATACCTCCTCTAGTTGACCTGAAATGGAAAACTTGATACCATTCACAAAAAAATCTGCTTACTTTCTTTGATAGCTTGGATACACTTATACTATTTTGACTTGGTTAAATTCTAAGAGCAGAAGCAGCCCCGAAAGTTTGAACATAATACCCTCAGTCGTTCTTGGGAATTGGGATACTGCTGAGATGCCTTATTGGGAATTAGCATTAACACAGTGCATTTTGATTTAATCTTAAGGCAACATTTAGTTTTTAAACATAAAAGCAAATGGGAGGGTGGGCGTGGGAGGGGGATTAGTTGCCCTCCAATCACTTTCGACTATTAAAAAGGGCATCAGCCCTTTCTATTTTCAATCAAATGAGTCCTTTTTGAAGTTCCTATGACAACTCCAGTGCCCTGGTCTAAACAACAACAACAACAACAAAAAATCATACATTATACCCACGTTGATCTTTACTATAAAAATGTCAAGCCTTCCAATCACTTTTGACTATTAAAAAGGGCACTAGGCCTTTCGATTTCCGATCAAATGAGCCCTTTTTGAGTTACCACAACAACGCTTTCTATAAACACCTTATGTGCCCCCAGGGCATAAATTAAAACCCTTACCCTAAGGGCTTTGAGGGTAGTTGTCATCCTCTGTGACATAATTTCCAGAACTTTCAGCTATGTTAACCAAAATGGCTATCTCAAAATTTTGATGTGTTGGGGAAAATGGTGGACATGAGAGGGGCATTAGTTGCTCTCCGATCACTTTCAACTATTTAAAAAGGCACTAGCCCTTTCAATTTCCAATCTAATGAAAATTTTGATTTTATGTGTTTTGGGGAATAGTGGGCGTGAAAGGGTGGTTATTTATCCTCCAATCACTTTCGACTGTTAAAAAGAGCACTAGCCCTCTCAATTTCCAATTGAATGAGCCCCTTTTGAAGTTTTTACAACAACTCTATCTATAAAAACCTTATATGTTGTAAACCTTATAAAACCTTATTATCCAGGGCATAACTTACCACCTTTGCCCTTGGGGCTCTGGGGGGTTTGTCATCCTTAAATACATAATTTCCAAAACTTTCAACTACGTTGAACCAAATGACTGTCTCTAAACTCTGATTGAATGTGTTTGGGGAAATGATGGGCGTGAGAGGGGGATCAATTACTCTCCACTCACTAATGACTATTAGAAAGGGCAATTTCAATTTCCAATCAAATGAGCCCTTTTTGAAATTTCAACAACAACTTTCTATATAAACCTTATATACCCCCAAGGCATAACTTACAACCCTTGCACTGAAAGCTTTGAGGGGGTTATCATCCTAAAAGACCTAATTTCCAGAACTTTTGATGACATTGAACAAAATGATTATCTCGAAATTTTGATTGGATGTGTTTGGGGAAATGGTGGGCGTGGGAGGGGTGTGTTGCCTTTCAATCACTTTCAACTATTAAAAGGGCACTAGTCCTTTCAATTTTCAATTGAATGAGCCCTTTTTGAAGTTTTTACAACATTGCTTTCTATAAAAACCTTACATGTCCCCAGGGCATAACTTACAACCCTTGCCCTGAGGGCTGTGGGGGGTTGTCATCCTTAAAGACCTAATTTACAAAACTTTCAACTACGTTGAATAAAATGGCTATCTAAAAATTTTGATTGGATGTGTTTGGGGAAAAGGTGGACATGAGAGGCGACTATTAAAAAGGCCACTAGCCATTTAAATTTCCAATCGAATGAGCCTTTTTTGAAGTTTCTACGACAATGCTTTCTATGAAAACCGTATTTGCCTCCAGGGCATAACTTATAACCCTTGCCCTAAGGGTTGTGGTCGGGTTGTCTTCCTCAAAGACCTAGTTTCCAGAACTTTCAACTATGTTGAAATCTCAAAATTATGATTGGATGTGTTTGGATAAATGGTGGGCGTGAGAGGGGGGTTAGTTGCCCTCCAATCACTTTCGACTATCAAAAAGGGTACTAGCCATTTCAATTTCCAATCGAATGAGCCCTTTTTGAAGTTTCTATGACAACACTTTCTGTGAAAACCTTATTTGCCCCCAGGGTATATTTTGATTGGATGTGTTTGGGGAAAAGGTGGGCGTGAGAGGCGACTATTAGAAAGGGCTTTAGCCATTTCGATTTTCAATCAAATGAGCCTTTTTTGAAGTTTCTACGACAATGCTTTCTATGAAAACCTTATTTTTCCCCAGGGCATAACTTATAACCCTTGCCTGAGGCAAAATTGAAAGGGTACTAGCCCTTTCAATTTCTAAGTGAATGAGCCCTTTTTGAAGTTTCTACGACATCACTTTCTATAAAAACCTTATATGCCCCCAGGGCATAACTTAAAACCTTTGCCCTGAGGGCTGTGGGGGGGGGAGGGGTTGTCATCTTTCCAAAACGACCTAATTCCAAAACGTTCAACTATGTTGAATAAAATGGCTATCTAAAAACTTTGATTGTATGTGTTTGGGGAAAAGGTGGGCGTGAGAGGGGGTTAGTTGTCCTCAAATCACTTTCGACTAATAAAAAGGGCACTAGCTATTTCAATTTCCAATCGAATGAGCCCTTTTTGAAGTTTCTATGACAACGCGTTCTATAAAAACCTTATATGCCCCCAGGGCATAACTTACAACCCTTGCCCTGAGGGCTGTGGGGAAGGGGTTGTCATCCTCAAAGACCTAATTTCCTGAACTTTCAACTACATTGAATAAAATCGCTATCTTAAAATTTTGATTGGATGTGTTTGGGGAAAAGGTGGGCGTGAGAGGGGTGTTAGTTGCCCTCCAATCACTTTCGACTATTAAAAAGGGCACTAGCCCTTTGAATTTCCAATCGATTGAGCCTTTTTTGAAATTTCTACAACAACGCTTTTTATGAAAACCTTATATGCCCCCAGGGCATAATTTACAACCCTTGCCCTGAGGGCTGTGGGAGAGTGTCCTCCTCAAAAACATAATTTCTATCTGGAAATCAACTACGCTGAACAAAATGGCTATCTCTAAAATTTTGATTGGATGTGTTTCGGGAAATGGTGGGCGTGGAAGGGGTGTTAGTTGCCTTCCAATCACTTTCGACTATTAAAAAGGGAACAAGCCACTCCAATTTCCAACTGAATGAGCCCTTTTCGAAGTTTCTACAACAACATCTTCAATACGAAGTGCCCTGGTCTAAAGGAAAAAATAATAAATAATACATTGTGCCAACATCGTTCTTATATGCCCCCAGGGCATAACTTAAAACCCTTGCCCTGAGGGTTGTGGGGGAGTGTCCTCCTCGAAAATATATTTTCTATATGGAAATCAACTATGCTGAACAAAATGGCTGTCTCAAAATTTCGATTGGATGTGTTTGGGGTAATGGTGGGCTTGGAAGGGGTGTTAGTTGCCTTCCAATCACTTTCGACTATTAAAAAGAGCACAAGCCACTCCAATTTCCAATCGAATGAGCCCTTTTCGAAGTTTCTACGACAACTCCTTCAATACAAAGTGCCCTGGTATGAAAAAAAATAAAATAAAATAATAACACATTGTGCCAACATCGTTCTTTACTTAGGCAGCGCGAATGCGCTGCCTATGATTTAGGATATAGATTTACAAGTCTTTAAGACATTGTAAATCAGGATCAAGCAAAGGTATGAGGCTTAAAAAACTTGTCTGGCAAACCTTGGAGTACCTCCTAAGCTAGTATCCTTTATTAAATCCTTCATAGAAGTGCGAAGTTTCATTGTTTGTGTTGGTTCAGCCTCTTCACCCCAAAAGACAATATCCAAAGGCCTACCTCAGGGAGCAGTCCTCAGTTGCCTCCTATTTGCCCTATATCTCTGGGACATGAACTTACCCCACACGAATCTACAATATGCTGATGATCTGGTGCTGTGGTCATCTGGCAACACCTTTCAGATAGCACAGTCAAATCTGCAAAAGTCACTTTTCCAGTTTGAAAAATTCTCTCAACATTCAGATTTACCCATTGCACCCACCAAGTCAAAAATAATCCAATTTCACCGGAAGCGAAACCATGTTAATGCAAAACTAACTCTAAATAAAACAACTATTCCAGAAGATAATAATATTAACTACCTAGGTCTCATGCTTGACCAAAAACTTAATTGCCACCTCCACATTTCAAACACAATAAAAAAATGCTATAGAAAAGCAAATATACTAAACAGACTTCTTTCCACACCCTGGGGTTGTAAGGAGAAAACCTTACTCCAGTTTTATAAATCACATATAAGACCCCATATTGACTATGGGCTCATTGTCTATGGTGCATGTGCAAAGACCCAGATGCAAAAAATTGAAACAAAACAAAATGATATAATACATCTCATATTTGGTCTTAGGAAACCCACAAGCACCAAGTTTCTGCTTATGGAGAGTGGATTAACAACAATAAGGGAGAGACGTAGCTTTCTCTTGATAAAACATCTTACAAAAATTGAATCAAATAGCTCACACACATTACATAATTGGTTAAGAAATCCAGCCATGTATAGAGGTATTGCAGATGAGTATGCCAATATTCAAAAGAAGTTCCCTGTACCAGCAAAGTCTATTGCACTTGCTTTCCCCCAATCTCCTCCATGGAATTGGTCATTTCCCATAATAAATACTGAATTTTCAAAATGGAATAAAGATTTAACCCCCATTGCTTTTGTCCAGAAAAAATTTGCAGAACTTAATACAATTACCTATAAAAATCACTTCCAAATATTTGTTGATGGGTCAAAAATGAATGAGAAGGTTGCAAGTGGTTCCTTCCTCACCTGAAAATTGCAATGAGCGAGAGATTATTTAATAATTTATCTATAATGTCTGCTGAGTTAAATGCCATAATCATGGCATTAGAACACCTTAAGCAAAACCAATCTTTGACTGAAAATTCGAATAATATTATCATCTATTCCAACTCTTTATCAAGCCTTGAGTTGCTGGCCTCAGCTCCTCAATATAAGTTGGACATTGACACTTATCATTGTCACAGTATTATTGATAATCTTGCTTCAAGTGGCATAAAAACTTACTTTCAGTACATTCCTAGCCACTCTGGCATAAGTGGTAATCATCAGGTTGATGAAATAGCAAAAAATGCTATAAATATTGACCAGCCAAGTGGGAGACCAATCCCAATTAGAGATATTTACCAATGGAGGCTATCAGATATTAATTTTAATAAGATTAATCCTATCCTTTCCCCCTTTCCCAATAAGTATCTTTCAAAAATTTATCATAGAATTCGTTCTGGAACAAATGGACTAAATTTCCTTTCATTCTCATATAAGCTTTCTAATTCAAGTGGTTCAATTCCCCTGTCCCCTCTTTGCAGGCATTGTAATATGAATAATGAAACAATTGACCATTGCCTATTTGAATGTAATATGCTGACGTCTGCACAACATACCTTGCTTTCTTAACTGTTAAAATACTTCAAACACCACAAAATCCCACTATCAGCCAAGAGCCTAGCCAACTATACCTGCACACAGAGCATAGAAATCGACATCTATCATCTTATATTTGAACTCCTAGAGTCAAAAGATCTGCTGAAAGATATCTGAATATATATAATAAATATGAGGCAATCAAGCCTGTAGCTCTGTAGCCCACAGAGTGAAGCAAAAGGAAAAGGGCTAAATAGTTTTACTGAAAAGCCCGCTTTGCTGTTAAATAGAAGAAGAAGTAAGGTCAAACTAGCCTAGGCAGCAGACCTCTTAGTGTGAGTGCTCAATTTTAATTCATTGTCAATAGTGACACCAAGATCTTGCTCAATATTTACAGATGAGAGTGGGTGGCCTAAGAAAGAATAAGAGTGGCAGGAATTCAGTTTGCCAAAGTGAATGATATGGCACTTGGCAACATTGAATTCAAGAAGCCAGGCCTCAGCCCATTGACCCAGCAGTTGAAGATTATTTTGTAGCAGGACATGATCTTCACAGGACAAAGCTGGTCCAAGAAGCTTCAGGTCATCTGCATAAAGAGCTGATTTACTGCTGATAATGGAAGGAGCATCATTGATGGAAATATTAAATAGTATAGGACCCAAGACACTTCCCCAAGGAACTCCACTGAGAACACACATTGAGGAAGAAAGAATACAATTATTAGAGTGATCAAATAACTGAACACATTGATTACACAAATAAAGGAAATCAAGGATCCAGAGCAGGGATTTCTCTTCAAGCTTTACTGTGCATAATTTAATTGCAAGTTGATTGTGACACACTTTGTCAAAAGCTTTAGAAAAGTCAAGCAGAATCATGTCAGCAGGCACCCCAATGTCAAGCAACTTGGTGATGTGATCATATGATTCAAGAAGATTGGTGTCAACAGATCTTCCAGAACAAAAGCCATGTTATGAACTGTGTAAGACATTAGCTGCGTTCGTTTTTGTCCTTCTATGGAAATCAAATCCTCGGTTTTACAATTAAGCTGTTTGTTTTCACTGTTCTATGAAATGTTTCACTTATAAGCTGTTCTTTGAAATGCTGTTCTTCGTTCTTAGACCGTTGTTCTTAGAATGACGAACTGAGCCTCATACTCCGTTCAACAACTTTAGTTTTACTTTTGGGCGCCAAGTTTTAAAATGAAAAAACATGACAGAAAACAAGTTTATTGATATTTAATTTTGTAGATTTTGTTGATGGGGTCTTTCATCTAAAAAATGGTAGTGATTTGTTTTTCGTATATGTGGCACAGTTTTGAAATCTTCAGAAATTTCTGGAAGCATTTTTGGGATAAAATGCTTTCCAAACTTACAAAAATTCCTTAGGGGTCACTTGGAAACATCATGGGAGGAATTTCTAGATATCTTAGATTACAACTAATACTAAGAAACTCCAGCTAACCCCAGGTTTCAATACCCTTAGGAATATGTTCAATTGTTCAAACGTCTTAAGCTTAAAATTTAGAAAGGAAATTTGGCTGATTAAGTGTTAGGCTAAGTGCCACAACTATGAGTATTGTCCATATTATGGAGTAAAAAATATTTTCTTAACATGTGTCCCTATGTGGAGTCCACTATCTAGGATTGCACCCCTATTTCAACTAATCTAATGTCTATGCCCATTCATAAGCATTCAAAAGCAAGAGTGCCCATTTGCACTCTATAGAATGGTGCAACAGTCACTCAACAGTCTCCTCTAGTAACTCTATTACTTGTTTTGCTACATTCACAAGTATATTTTCCATTTTTGTTCTGCTGGTTGATTGAAATTTTATCTGTGACTTTGAAATTTTATCTGGCTAAGGAAAGCTCTTATTAGCCATTTTTTTGGTTAAAACAAAGTTCTTAGAACGGCGAAATAAAACGCAATTTAAGAGTAAAACCAAGAAAATCTTTTTAGCACTAAGAACAAC
>JAQQPU010005079.1:2545-15084 GCA_029168905.1 Artemia sp. Kazakhstan ARC1039 | reverse complement strand
AGGGGCAAATCTCCAGCATTTTTATTAGGGGGCAAGAGGGTTTCATATCCAGATAGTGAAGAAGCATGGGCTGTATAATATTTATTTTCCCAAATTTATGGGGGAACAGTCCCCCTCCCCCAAAAGACGCCCCTGGGGATAGGGGTAAAGTGAATCAATTAGTGGTTTTCATAATATCTCAGAGCTTCCTCCAAATGTGACTCTGGACTTAACCTTTTCTCTTTTATTCTAGAAAAAGGGAATAACAGCTAAATTGTGCATCTCTTATTTATGAGAACACCTTAATGTCATCCTTCATTTGCAGAATGTGTCCTAGCCATCTCAACCTTTCTCTCATTATAGCCCTAGAAAGCAGGATTGAACCACATTTTCCATACAGCTTACTGTTTGAGATACAGTCAGTCAGTTGGGTACCCAAAACAATCTGCAGGCAATTTCTCTTGAAATCCTCTTCTGTCTTTCAGAACCCCCAAAATTTCTCATCAAATTTGGTTTATATTGCCAATTTGAAAGAGCAACCAGCAAAATCATTAAACGTTTGAACACGGCATAGGGCTAATTAGCCTTAGGTCGGACTCACTTTCCATAATAGCAATTGATATATTGGGAAGGAACATGTGTGTTAATCTTTCAACTAGCAATCTAATCAAACACTAGTCAAGTTTACCAACTTTTCTTTTAAATCTACCTTCAGTTTAAGGTATTTGACCTGTTACAGGCACTTAAAAGCATTGTTTTGGTTTTACATTAAGTTAGTGTTTGTCAAGCGTTCTACAAAATTTCAAGAAAAATTCACCATTATAGAGTATGTACTTAATATTTTGAAGTCTACAGTTCTAACATGAACAATATTGCCATTTAATTCCTAATTACTTAAAGATATCCTTGTTGAACCACTTGCTATCCATAACTCCTTCCTCCCGAATAGGAGAAAAACGTATAATCTAACAACATTTTTGATAATTGATGACCAAAAACGGACATGCTGGTGGAATGGTAGCTGGCTTGGAATAGGGTACATTTCCCTATTCCAAGTTACATTGGTTTTTGACTCACTTATTTAGAAATTTTAAATTTTCCTTCCTTTGTCTCCATCACAGTTTATATAATTATCCAGTATGATCTTCCCTATCTCACCCATTATAAAAACCCGGACCAAGGTGCGAGTGCTCCAGAGAACGTTTTTGCAGATAGAAATATAGGCGGCATCAGATCTTTTCACGGGTAGACAAGTCAGACTGTGATCTAATCGGAAACAAGTGGAAACCCGCTATTACGAATAATGCACTTTGTTGGAAACAATCGGAAACAGACTAACCCGGTAATGCAGAAAGAAGTGGGAGGAGCTTTTTGTTCGCACCGAGAACGAAGACCAGAAATGATCTGCGATAAGCTTACTGGATAATTATATGAACTGTGGTCTCCATACACCATTTGTTTTAAAACAACAGAAATAGTTCCCTTATCTTGCTTAAAAGAGAAACCCCAGTAGAACATCACCTAGGTCTCAAATACAGAGCCATTATATCTGTCAATTAGTACACTGAAAATAAAAATCATGCAAAATAGTGTAAATAAATTACCTTCCACCCCCTACTTTAAGTCAGAACTGATGTGGTTGAGCAGATGAAAAAATTTAAGTACCTAGAGATCCTTATTGAATCTGATGAGAGCCTCAAACGTGGAATTGCCTCACATATTACATACATAGGGCACTTTATTACATATTACATACATAGGGCACTTTTAGTGCCCAATAGATAATTGTAGTCGGTAAAAAAAAAAAAAAAAAAAAAAAAAACATATGCAAAAGGCTAATATGATTCATTGTATAAAAAAAGAAGAAAAAAAAAACACATATTAAAGAAAATACAGTTCTTTTAATATTTTCAGTTATATTACAAAAATGGAGCACAAAATGGATGTTTCATTTAAAGAATAAAAATTATTGATAACTTTAACCTTTGGCTTAAGGCTCTCTTGAGAATATTGAGAGCAGCCGAAAAAGGGATTCTGATTGCTATGATGCATTAAACAGGCTACTGGTCAAACAGAAATTGAATTACACTGATGTGGTCTCCACAACACTCTTGCATCAGAGGTAACGAATATTCCCAGCTCTTAAAGCTATTGGATCACCAATGCTCACCCTGGTTCCTTCTTGAGCAGTGATGCAGATAAGCCAATATATTCTGTTGCTTATGTACGGTGGACAGTAGAGCTTTTGTTAAATATTTTTAGCAGTTAAATTGGCTGCCAAGATCTGGCCTGAAACCTGAAGTCTCAAAGTTCGAAGAACTGGAGCTCAGTGGCATAGAAATGTCTCATTTGGGAGTATCAGAGCTAATATGGGAGTTAAAATTAAAATTTTTAGATCACTAAGCAGAAAACTCAGGACATATTGACTAATGAAAGAGAATGTACTCCAAACTTGAACAGACCTAAAGCGGTTGTCTATGATGGTGTCAATGTTAATATTGTACATAATTATAAGGTCTTTGAAACAGAAGGTATTAAAGCCATTATGGGGACATCCTGATAGTGGCTATGCCCACCTACTGAGTAATTTGAACCTTAGAATGCCTGCAATGACTACTTTCTTTTTTTGTATTGTATGTGCGTTCTTAGATTTAATGATTTATACAATGCAGTTTAGAGATAATAGTTGACAATTGTACCCCCTCCCTCTCCAAAAAGAGGCCAAAGAGACATGCAAGTGATGAGTTTCTTATTTGACTTCAGAATGTTGTTAAATACAAAAGCTTTAAAATTCATCTTACCTTGAAAGGCCCTTGTTGAGTCTTCGTCCCTATTCTAAGTTTGCTGGTCAATCAAAAGAATACTCTTTTTAGTAATTTATGAGTCCCGGCTGATTGTTGAGATAGATAAATTCTGAAGGGGGGTCTTAGTTCCCTAGGGATGTTCTTTTCAGTGGGGGAGGGGGCTCTGGTCCCTCAGCCCTCACAAAATTTGCTTCAATGAAACTGCATCAGCTCTTACAACTTTCAATAACAAGGAAACGCTATGATTTGGAAAGTTGTGTGTGCAGTTGTAATTAAGACAAGATAAACTGAACATATCATCCTTTGAAGGCCCTCTATTTAAAACCCAGACCAAAAATGTACTCACCAAGAAAACAAGTAATATGAATAGGAAGTAATGCGAATACAAAACAACACAAATAAGCAGAGACAAAAATAACAACTTGAACCAAAGATAATTATACACATATGTAGCCTACACAATGGGAAGGGACAGAGTCCTCTCTCCTTAAAAAAATAGTCCAAGCATGCCTCTCAGAAGAAATGTAACCTGAAAACACTTTATGGTATTGGCCCCTATCCCCACCAAAAAACTGGGGGCTAATATACCAAGTGGCTGATGTGTTGTTAGAACCCAAAATGGCATCCTTTTTTCTACTTGATTGATCTTAAGGTTTTTATTTCTTTCTGAAAGCTTTAATAGATAAATTTTTCTTTCTAGGGAAATCTTAGTAACCTATATTGATCCTAAAGTAGATCTTCAAAGGCTAAAAGATGAACTACGTGATATTTGTCATTTTAGCCAAGATCAGCTGTTTACCATGAAATGGATTGATGAAGAAGGTAAAGTTGAATATAATAATATTCTTTATATATTAAGTCAGTATATTCTAAATATTAACACTTCATATGTATATATTAATACTTATACACATATTATTCTATAAGTATTATATATATTATTATGCAATTAGTACTAATATATATGTTAATACTTAAATATATTAAAACTAATTTATGGTATTTCTTTTTTTTTCATTTGTATCTGTACGTTGTTTTTTGTAAAAAAATTCGTGGTGTCAGTTGCATTAACATACTCAATATGTGGCTTTTTATCTATTTTTTTTTTTGTATCTGCTAAAGGTTTGTTTGAAGAAATCTGATAGATGGCGGTGAGTGGATAGCCTCTGAGCAAGATTGCTCCAAATGGATTTACAAGGCCGAACAAAGCAGTTTCTTAATTATCTAATCCTAGGTATATCCTCTGGCATGTAATTGGGAAGGGGGGAGGAGGCATTTGCTGCCACATCATTTTGGTGGGAGTTTGATACCATTTTTGGGTTAAATTAATTTTGTCTGTCTATCAACCTATACATATATTCAAATCTAGCCTTGTATTTTTAACTAAAAAGCTGAGAAAGCCTTCAATAGGAACAACAGGGAAATTGGAAGTCATTTATGAAAATTGATTTAAAAAACTACTTTCCCCTAGAAAATTTGCTCAAAGAAAGCCAGAGCTACATTGAAACCAAAATGAGCTGAAATCAGACTAATGAAACTAGATTGGTTGTTTAAATATGGTAATATATAAAAGAAAGAATTCCTGGAAGTTCAAACGATTGTATATTTTTCAATGTCGTGATACTACTACTACTACTGACAACTCACCGCAGCACCAAGTCTTTGGCAATCTGTCATCCTTCATCGGCAGAACGTGCCCCAACCACATCAACCTTTCTCTCATTATAGCCCTGGAATGCGGGATTGCACCACACTTTTCGTACAGCCTACTGTTTCCAGGAATTCCTGTTCCAGGAATTCTTTCTTTTATATATTACCATACTTAAACAACCAATCTAGTTTCATTAGTCTGATTTCAGCTCATGTAATTAAATGTATTGAATGGTATGAAAAGAGTAGAAAGAGTGAATGAGTTTGGTTTATGATGAAAGATTGTGTGACGCTGCTCAAGCCACAATAGTGGCTTAATAAAACGTCATACATTCTTACCATTTCTACGTTTGTTGATAATGTTTTTTTAAAAAATGTGGTAAGTGCTAGTTAAGTATGGTGTAATTATTAGTTGAAAATAAAAGTCATCTCATCTGAAATGCGGTCAGTCAGCCGAGGACCGAAAACAATTCGTAGGCAATTTCTCTAAAAGAAAAAAAAAACTGTTTGCGCTATATTTTGTTTGCAGCAAAGCATAAATGACATTTTTGCCATGTTAAGGTTTAAGGGGGTGGTAGCGCTACTCTTATGCTTGGTAATTATGATCGTTTTAAGTTATGTCTTGATTATTCATTTTAATTTCTGTTCGTTTTAGGCTTCATCTATTCTTCCATAGCAATATCTCTAATCCTTAAGTTAGGCTTGATTATTAATGGATCATTTTAGTTTTGAAATCCCTCTTTAATTTCTTTTGAAAAAAGATGTTTCTAAAAATGTTTTTTTTCATTAGTGAAAGAAAAATGGATCTTTTTACTCGACCATTGATCTGATGCCAGGATAACTTTGCAAAATAAAATGGTAACTATACAAATTAAAATGGTGAGTAACTTTGAATAATTGCAAAAGAAATAATGTTATTTCTTTGCAAAAGAAAAATATAAGTGCATAGGCACCTACTCAATTCCCTCATTAATGCTCAGTAGCTGGATGAACTAAGTTCCACATATATTCAGGCATGCTTATCTTCATAGTCGCAGATGTTTTAAATTTGACATATGCCAGGACAAATTTTTAACATTTTTGGTATGAGAAGTAGGCCTTCAAAGATAGCTCCCTATGCTCTATCTCTAGCTCACCTATCTTTTTTTTTTGGGAGTATTTTGGAACTACTAAAATTATCTGTTTCTGGAACTTCCTTGATAATTAAATGTTTTTTTTTGTTCGAAAGAATTTTTTTTTTCTCAATAAAATTATTGTTTCCTGCATTTGGAACTGAATGCTAAATTTCCTATGCGGTAACCTTCCAAATTTTTTTTTATCAAAAATTCGAAAATGATTTTTTTTCCAGACTTATTTCAAAGCTAAATCTTAGTGTTATGATTTCAACATGATTATCTATTTATAATCAATGTTAAGTTGAGTTCTTACACAAAGCTCACCAATGAAGTATATAGAAAATTGGCGTCCACTTTTTTGGTCACTCAGTGTAAGGGTACTTTTAAATATATTTATTTTCACATATTTAAAGAGCTAATGTCCTGGGGGACCCGATATCAGTCCTTTTAAAAGGCACTAGAACTCTTAGTTTATTAGGGAACGAACCCCATCCCAGTTTTCCACGATAGCCTCCTCCATCTGAATTGGTAGGGGAAAACATAAGGAAATAAATAATACATGGAAGACACTTCGCTCTTCAATGCAAGCACGTTGACTCGAGTTAGAATTTCGAATTAGGTTTGGTTTATATTCTAACAACCCCTTTTGTTTAATGTGATGTTTGATATAAACACAAAGACTTGTTAACTGCGCTGCTGCAGGTCTTCAAACATCATCTGTGTCATTGATTGGCCAGTTGGATTTTTTTTTTTTTTTTTTTTTCTTACACCCTTTGTAATAAATTCTATACTTTTAGGTGATCCTTGCACAATATCGAGTCAAGAAGAGCTCGCTGAGGCTATTAGATTGTATGAGCTCAATAAGGACTCTGAAATCACTATACATGGTTTGTTCACAAAGTTTTTTTTTGTCCTTTTTGATATATTTAATCTCAAACAACACAAAGATTTACAAACAGCAATGGTGTATTATGTAATTGAATTTTCAACAAAATATTTTCAAGATAGGGATATTTCCGACCCCTGTTTCTTCTGTCCATGTTCGCTCCATGACCTTTCATCTTCCTCTACTGACATCAAAATTATCTTAATTTTTACTCAGGTACATTTCGCAAATAAATTTATCATAAGTTTAATCCGACTGAAATAATTCCCAAGTTTAAAGATTTGTTAGTGAAAATATATGTTTTAGTGATTATCTTTTGTCGGGATGTAGGGACTTGCGCGGATTCGATGCCTTTTAAATTTTGCGTACCTCAACGTCGGCTGGTCGCCTGAAAGACAAAGGGTCTGTTCGCGAATTTTCCCAGGAGTCTAACTATCATTGAAAGCCACTGATGATTTGTGGTTCGACTATGAAGTTTGATTGAAAAGGCATTAAAATCCTTGTGTTGGCTAGGTTTTCAATCAAAGTGGGTAGCGACACAGGGAACTCCCAAAGCTGTCAAATTGACCAAATGATTTTTCCTTTGACCTGATTTCAAGTGTTTTTCCTAGCAAGCCCACTAGAAGAATTTTAGGGACTGCTCTTTCCTGAAATTTGAAAAGAAAATTCTGCTCCGTTTAATTGAAAAATCAAAAACACTTTCTGAAGATACAAGTTTCATTGAATCCAAATATCCTTATCTCTGACACTAGACGGGAGAAGTTAAATGGTTTTTCTAAGGTCTCTGGGAAAATTAGATGGCGGCTTTGGTTTTCTCTTGTTTATTCGGATCTCTTATCCAAGCTCTACAAGATATGGCAAGACCGCCCAATCAATTCTTACTAGTTTGGCCACTCAAAGTTTCGCCACTCAAACCAAAAATGTATATAGTGGATGAGATAGGCTGATTCTTTATGGTATTATCATGTGGTATCTTTATGGGATATCATGAAGGGAATATGTAAGAAATATAAGGTAGCCAGCCCCCCTTCCTGCTTTTTTTAGGTGCCCACTCTGCTCTAGAGGGTCATCCTTTAGGGTATCGATCGCTCTTTAGGTTGATGGATCTGGCTATTTTCTGGATTCAATTATTATCGTGTTGGGAGGATTTGTGCTATTCTATCTCTACTCTTTCTTTTTTCTTTTTGCGGCTTGTTTCTTGATTTGTTTTATTTTTGTCTGAAATTTGTTTTATTTTTTTGTAACTTGTTTAACTAAATTTAACTTCCTCTCACTTATATGTTAAGCTGATACATCGAACTCTCTTCCCCCTGTGCTTGAGTTGTAATATGGTTGTAACTTTGCTGTATCAGTATTGATTTACTTAACTTGTAAAATGTTTAGTAAAAACAATTACCGGATTTTAAAAATTTGTAAAAAGAATTGCAAGAACACTTATTCATTTTTATAGATTGTAGTGCATATAATCCTTTTGTTATTACGGAAAAATATTTAGAACAAGGTAAATACACAAGAAATGGTCTGACCAAACCATTGATTGGTTTAACTGAAGAAGACAAACCGATAAAAAGTATAAAGAATAACTGATATTTAAACCTGTTGTATTTGACTGTTTCCTCCTTTTTTATGGCCATTTTGGTCCTTTTCACTCTGGTGAGTTTCACTGGAAATGTGATATTTCTTTTGGAGTGAATCGAGAATTCAGCAGCCGGAAATTAATGAAGCTGATTTGTTTCTTTTTTCGGTAAATTTGAACTCAGATATATAATTAATAATCATAAGTGATGAATTAGTGTTAAAAATATAATAGAAAAGTTCAAAGAAGAGGCTCAAACCTGTTCATAGAGAAAAGCGAAATAGAGAACAAATTATGAAAACGAAAAGGATGTAAGGACAAGGTAAAAGCGGGAAAGTCTATTGAAGTTCATTTTTATATGGAACTAATTAAATTGACTTGTAATGTCCAGTGGCAAAACGTTATTTCGCTAAATTCTTTTATTACTACATGTTTCTGTAACAATCCCAAGGCACTTGTATAGGGGTGGGGGCCTTTCACCGCGTTCCCTAAAAAATGTGGTTTTAATGACTTTCCTCCCCCCGAAATATTTACCTGACTCGTAAGAACGTAACAAAAATGCATATGAACAAATTTTTATGCGTTTTTAAAGTATTTTGTGACCCCCCCCCCCCTGACCAAAAATTCTAGATACACCCTTGCTACAAAGTGTTGCCTTTTGAAGCTAATATTCTGTGCCAAATTGGATTTGCAGCTGCACATGCACAGGAATTTTACTGAGAGGGGGGGGGGGTTAATCAGTCGTCAATACGAATATATTATATGAAAGTTGGGAAACTATGTTCAATATTTTGGGAATTTATGATTACATTCGATCTAGGCTCGGACACGGCTCATCGGGTATGGTTCTGATTCTCTGTTTCAAGATCAAGGAATTGTTTTGAAGAATTATACCACATAAATTTCGCACAGATGAATACTTTATATTTGTCCCTACAATTTTATTCCAATGTAATCATTAAAATAGTTATTTGTTGATCAGACAGTTTCATTGAATCCATAAAAGGAACTTGACTTTGATGTTCAGGATTACACTACTTGTTTACATAAATTGTTTGTGGGTAGACAGCAAAAAATGCTGAAATACGGGACATCAGCAAAATACTTAAGAACAAATAAAGAGAAATGGAAAACCTCGAAAATAAGAGAGAGAAGAAAACCCAGAAAGAAAAGTCGCATCTCATTCATTTCTTAAAGGAGATAGCTTGTGGACAAAGGATCCAAAAGATCCAAAGAGCCATATCAGCCTACCTAAACTTACTATTGTGTATAATACACTTTTGGCAACGATACAATAGAAAAATGTCAATTACAGGCAATGGCGTAACTAGGTGTCACCAAAAAGGAGATAATATCCAAACGAGTCATGTTTAAGCGCAAAAGATCTTATTCCTCAAGTTTCTAAGATCTTTTGTTGCGTCTCACAGTTTTATCTGGTTCTTTATTCATAGGAAGGGGGTAGTATTAAGAGGTGTCATTTCACAACAATGAAATGGCTCTTTATAATGTGTTTTCAAAACACATTTCTCTATTTTCGATCAAGATTAGTTTGAAATTAAGTTGAGAAAAAAAGCACAACTAGAAGAAATTGAGGTCAAAGAAAAAAGATGTGACTTAAATTAATATAATCATATATACTTGACCCAGCCTTATCAATGAACAAAATTATTTCTAATGACTTTTGTACATTTCTCGATTCAACATCTTTTGAATCTCCAACCACAATATCCGTATACCAGTAGAGCACAAATTCCTTTAATTTTCAAATTGCACAAAACCAATGTATAATTGGACTTATTGGTTCTTGACTATTTATATAGTAAAACTCCGCTAAAGCATTGCTCCGTGGGACGGCAGTGGGGGGGGGGGGGGTGTTTTCGGTGGCCGCCTCCGAGGAGGCGTCATCATGAGTTTTTTTTACACTTTCGTTTACTTATATGTTTGTAAATGCTGATGGGGGGTGGGGGTTTGGAAAAAACGCTATCCCCGGATGCTGAAAACCTAGCTACGCTCTGATGACAGATCTCTGAAATAGTCGTAACCAGCGTAAATTAGAAGCAGACCTGTACGCAGTATGGTTGCAACCGAGGTAATTAATGTAATTAATCTTGTGTAGCGGAACACTGTCTCATTTTGTCTTCTTTTCCCCGTGGGAAGGGTGGGATGTTGAAAATTTCACCCCCCCTTAAATGGGGGGGATGAAAAAAATCATTTTTTTTTAAATTAAACAAAAGAAATTTAGATAAGACTGAAATACAATTTCAATTTTCGAGATTTTCAATCCTGGATTTTTAAAATTTATCGTCATCAAACAATTAAAATCCACGATGTAACTGGAGGGTAGCTACTGAGATAGTGCATAACGTCTTATAGTTCTTTTGATTTTATTATTATATGAAAGAGTCAAGATTTCCCACTTCACCAACGGACGAAAAGAAAAAAGACGAAAACGGGCGAAAAGAAAATACATCATCGTGTTTCAAAAAGAAGAAACGTTTGGTTTATCCGTTTTTCTTTTGTTCAAAAAAGTGCAGCTAGCCGCACCTTATCCCAGTTGCGATTAATTCACAACAGTAGTACTGAAGCACAAAAAGCTCACTACAAATATTTCGAGGAAATTTGGATTTGATCATCTAGTGTAAATTTCGGCGAATATCGACTGGTAAAGAAAATATTTAAAAATCGGCCACGTGCTACAGTTGACTAGCACAAAATGCTCATTGGAAATATTTCGAGAAAATTTTAATTCATCGTCTAGTGCAAATTCCCGTGAATATCGACTGGAAAAGTGAGTATTCGAAAATTGACCGCGGTTACATTATCTTAATCAACTAATTTCAATAAATTGACATGAGTAATTGCCACAAGGAACAGGCAGTAGTCTTAGTTACGATTTGGTAATACTCAGTTAAGGTTTCGAAAATACTATTCATATTGTAAAATAAGTTATTCACAAAATTACAAGTAATTTTTTACGAAAATAGTAAAATTTACAGGCTATTTTAAAGTCCCAGGTGCAACAATTTGAATCTGACACACTAGCAAAGCATGGCCGTATCCAGGGGGGCGGGGGGGGTACTCGGTTTGAACCCCCTGAAGTTTTGTCTGGCGCGTACAAAAGTAACAAAAATACATCTAAACAAATTTTTGCACGCAGAGACCTTGATAGTCACTAATCTATTTCGGTCAATAGGATTTGTTTTATCAGCTCCTCCCCCCTCCACCGAACAAAATCCTGGTTACGGCCCTGTAGCCAAGTAACAGCTTTCAGAAAAACAGCAGCCAGTAGCACTTCCCGCTAGCAATTCCCGTCTTCTCGTGGTCTGGCAACTTTCTGCTAGTTGCGAATACCAGACGGGAAGCTAAACCAGCTTTGCTAGCCAGCTTGCGAACATTTTCTTTTGATCTTTATCCACTGGCCGAAGTTAGAGATAAGTATTTCCTCCATAGAAGAGAGGGGAGATTGGTCATAAAAGGGTTGAAATTGTTTCGCCCCCTCTACCTTGAAAATCCCCTAGTATGATTTATGTATCATAAAATTCAAGTCGCACCATATTTCAATGCACTTTTACCAATCTTTTCTTGTTTAAATCCTCGAAGGAACAATTATTTTTGCAAATAGTTTTAAAGATCTTAATTTAATCTCCTCTAAAGTCCTAAAAATATAAGATTGGGCTTTTTTTGAGTCGATTATATCTTAAGAATAGATAAAATAGATAGCCTAACGGAAAACGTTATGCCAAACCAAGGATAGACACAGCCACTGAAAAAAAAGAAACAGCTATTGAAAGAAACCCACAGATTTTTCTCCTAATTTTGCCCCTAGGAAAGTTAAGTGGTGGTCTCGACCGAAATATTGGGAAACTATTCTTCTTTCTTTCACTGCCTGGGATTATTATCGATTTTGGTTCTTCACTACATTTTTTTTCTTTTTGTCATGCTTTGCCAGTACGGTCTCAGAAACAATTTATTAGATAGCTGAACCTAGGAGAAACAGAGAAATTACCTTTCTACAATTCTGTGGTAGAAAAGTGTGCTTTATTTTCATTGGTTTACATATGTAATAAAATATCCTAAGCCAGTCACATTGTTTCTTATTTTCTGAAAGAAAAATAAGAAATTAGGGTGTGAAAGCCTTTTCACAACCTAATGAGTGTTGAAATTTTGACCCAGTAATAGGAAGGAAAAGTTAACTTTCACCTAATTGGTTTGCCTGTATGAAAGTATAAACCAGTAAAAGAACATGATTTTTTTTAGTAGCTAGTTTTTTTCGCAAGTAGTCCCCCTGTTTCTCTATCGTTGAACCATAGCTCTAGAAATTGTGGGATTTCTTCTGTTGCTAAATTTACAAGTGTTGGCCGCTCAATTTCTTTAAAGGTGATTACAGGAGGCAATGGATAACTTTGTAAAAGCTCTTCATGTTTTGGTGGCCTTGCAATTTCCTTTCAGTTTCTTTCACCGTAGAAAGCTAAAACAAAAAGTTGTTTTTTGCGTAATTTTCAAATATGTGATTGGAATTTAACCTATTT
>JAQQPU010005078.1:37963-49005 GCA_029168905.1 Artemia sp. Kazakhstan ARC1039 | reverse complement strand
GAAATTATTCCGTATATGAAAGGGGCTGTCCCCTCCTCAACGCCTCGTTCTTTACGCTAAAGTTTGACTCTGTCACACAACTTTATTTTTTTAAACAATAAAAACTTTAGCGTAAAGAGCTAGGCGTTGAGGAGGGGACAGCCCCTTTCATATATGGAATAATTTCTGTTCGTTTTAAATTTTAATGTCGCCCCTTACTTTCAGTTAAAACACTTTTTTTCCGGACCCCCTCAACTACGTTTAAAAAAATTATTATATAAAAATGCTGATTGGAAGTGTTTTGGGGAAATGATTCGTGAGGGGGGGGGGGGGGTATTCGCCTTCCGATCTCTTTTGACTATTAATAATGGCACTAGCCCTCTCAATTCCCAATTGAATGAGCCCTTTTTTTAAGTTTCTATGACAACACTTTCTATAAAAATATTATAGGCTCCCAGGGCATAACTTAAAACCTTTGCCCCGGGTTCTGTGGGGGGTTTTCATCATCAAAGACATAATTTCCGGACCTTGCAACTACGTTGAACAGAATGGCTATCTCAAAATTTCGATTGGATGTGCTCGAGGAAATGGTGGGCGTGAGAGGGGGGTTAGTTGCCCTCTAATCACTTTCAACTATTATCACTTACAACGCTTTCTATAAAATCCTTATATATCCCCAGGATATAACTTAGAATCCTTGCTTTGAGGGCTGTGGTGGGAGTGTCATTCTCAAAGACATAGTTCTGTACCTTTAAACTACGTTGAAATAAATGGCTATCTCAAAATTTTGATTGGATGTGTTTGGGGAAATGGTGGGCGTGAGAGGGGGGTTAGTTGCCCTCCAATCACTTTCGACTATTAAAAAGGGCACTAGCCCTTTCAATTTCCAATCGAATGAGCCCTTGTTGAAGTTTCCACGACAGCTTTTTCTATAAATACCTTATATGTCCCCAGGGTATAACTTACAACTCTGGCCCTGAGGGCTGTTGGGAGAGTATCATCCTCAAAGACATGATTTCCGGACCTTTCTACTACGTTGAACAAAATGCCTATCTCAAAATTTTGATTGTATGTGTTTGGGGAAATGGTGGGCGTGAGAAGGGAGGTTAGTTGCCCTCCAATCACTCTCAACTATTAAAAAGGGCACTATCCCTTTTAATTTTCAATCGAATGAGCCCTTTTTGAAGTTATTGCGGCAACGCTTTCCAGCTGTAGGCTGTGGAGGGGGGGGGGGTTGTCATACTCAAAGACCTAATGTCCAGAACTATCAACTACGTTAAACAAAATGGCTATCTCAAAATTTTGATTGGATGTGTTTGCGGAAATGATGGGCTTAAGAGGGGGGTTAGTTACCCTTCAATTTCCAATTGAATGAGCCTCTTTGGAAGTTTCTACGACAACGCTTCGTATGAAAACCTTATGTGCCCCCTGGGCAGAACTTACAACCCTTGCCCTGAAGGCTCGGGGAAAGTGACATCCTCAAAGACATATTTGCCGGATCTTTCAACTACGTCGAACAAAATGGCTATCTAAAATTTTGATTAGATGTGTTTGGGGAAATGGAGGGTGTGAGAGGTTTTTCTTTTTCTCCAATCGCAATGAGCCCTTTTCGAAGTTTCTGCGATAACTCCTTCGATACGAACTGCCCTGGTCTAAAAGATAAAGAATACATAGTGCCCACATCGTTCTTCGTTAGGCAGAGCTATTGCGCTGCCTGTGATAGAAAGGTGAGCATGTGGTTTACAAGGGTTACACTGTCTTGAAGTCGAGAATTTTTAAGTTTTTGTGATTGAAGGACCTACAGTGAGGTCCATGTGTGCAGGCCAAATTAGGATAGCTATTTTAGTCAGAACGATCCAAAGATCCAAAATATCCCTTCAGAGGTAACATAAGTGCAACCTAAGGGATAAGGGCCTCACATTAGGCCTGTATAAAACGAATCCTTTGTAAATTAATTAAAAAAACAAAGTTTTCCGAGGGAAGTAAAGAGCGAAGTTGAAACTTAAAACGGACAATAATTATTACTTCACAGCCTATTTAATATATTAATGTAACTAGAGTAAAAAAAAACTAATTATCTTTCCCTATGCTTTTAGGATTATACAAAACTAGCACTTTACTGAAAACACAAAAGTCAAGTATAAAAACAGGATTATTGATTTAAGAGTCAAAAGTGAGCATGTAGCCTGACAACACTAAACGAATCTATAAAGTTTTTCATAGTCTTACACCAGTTTCGACATTAGTAACTTTCAGTATACAATTACAATTATCTTAAAAACACAAGCGTAAAACTAAATATTTTTTAATAACCGCGAATTAATTGAACAGCATACAGAAATATTGGATTGATTTATCAAGCAGCATTTTGCTCTCACCAGTTATAATACCAATAGTGGGTAATATACAGTCTTAAATTATAAGAAATATGCTTTAGTATCACTTGAAATGAAGATCAAATAAGACGTAATATGAACTCTGGAAATCCGATTATTTCTCTCTATACAAGAGTGAATTTCAAGCTATGATAGGAATTCTAAAGCTAGTCTATAGTGCTAATACTATCAAGATGGCCTTACTTGGAAATTGTGTACAAACTAATTATGACATGTCCTTTTAAGAACGAAAAGGAGAGCCAGTCATTGGACTCAGCCATTGTGCAGAAGCAACACCAAATTAAACGTAAAAAAAATAAAGAAAATCCTAAAATGGATTCTTGCTTTATCTTAAAAGGGATTGATCCTAAAAGGGATTGATAATATTTTGATTCTATAAAAAGCGTCCTTAATTGGTTTGCTTTTACTGTACCAAAAGTCCTATATTATTTTGTGTTTTCAGTAAAGCGCTAGTTTTGTATAATCCTAAAAGCATAGGGAAAGACAATTAGTTGGTTATTTATACTAGTTATATTAATATATATATTAAATAGGTTGTGAAGTAATAATTTATGTCCGTTTTAAGTTTCAACTTCGCTCTTTACTTCCCTCGGAAAAACTTTGTTTTCTTAAAATTAATCTTTGTTCGTTTTTGATTAAAATTTAATGCAGAAACAGCGCTCTTTTTTATTTATACGGAATAGCGTATGCTCGTTATATATCCATATTTCACAAAATACGTTATATATATCCATACTTCACAAAACAATACATGTTTTTCAGGAACAAAAACATAATGAACATTTTTTCGATGAGCAAAATGCTGTTTTTACTCGGCCGACTTCGCCTGAAAAAGCCATAATGAAGACAGGGCTTTATAAATCACCTACTGACTAGCAGAAACTAGAAGGCTTCTGTAACAGAAGAAAGCTGTTTAAGGGCTCATTTAAAAGCTTATATTTATGCTTAATCGCTTTTTTATAAATTTGACTTGATAGAACATTCCCACAAAGTGCACTTTCGGTTGTTTCCCCAACTTTTTTAAATGAAACAAGTGCCTTTTCCAATGAAATGACCGAAAAAAGGTGATTTCGAAACCTAGGCCGGAGCAAAAACTAAGGGAGCAAGGACGTCCCTTCCCCTCAATTACCGCCGTTAGAACTAGCACACAGGCTTCATCACAGAGTGAAGTTTGAAGGTTCAATTCAAAACTTTTGATCAATCAAGCTTAATTTTTGGTAGATGTTTAGTTGAAAAGTTTTTAGTTTTAGTTAATTTGCTTTCGCAATAATCTTATACTTTTAATATTGACTAGTTGATTCATCAAACTTACTAAGAGGGTGTGAATGGGGAGTATATGTGAGGAAATCTTATAAGCCTCCAGTTAAGGGCTTTGGACAATAATTATTGCAATGGTACAGTTTTATGCTTCCAAACTTTTCCACTTAAGAAGTGGTACCAAAAGTGCCGTTTTTAGTGCTATATGGCACTTTTGGATAGTAAAATTGATAAAAAGCACGTAGATATGAGCAATAGGTTTAAACTCTGCCTTCCCGGGATATGCCTTAAAAATGAGTGCCATTTAAACATCACTTTTTAAAGTTCTGCTAGCCCAATAGCCCCACAATGTAAAAAAAATTTTTTTAGATTCAACTAAAATTGTTTGTAATGTTTATCAACAACAAAATTTGAATTTCAACAGCTGAAATTGAATATTGGAGACCATTTTTGAATTCCATGGTCATTATTGAATTTCAAATTTGCTGAGAAACAAAATGTTGAACTCCCATACCCGACTTTAATTTTCAGTTTGTTGACAAAACAACATGTTGGATTTTAAGATCCTTATTGGATTTCCATCTTGTTTGCTGGATTTCCTGTTCTTTTATTGGATTTCCATCACTAGTGTTGTTCAATTTCTTTGGTCTACAGTCTAATATCTAGTTCTCAGGATTCAGTTTCCCATTCTTCTTTTTGAAGCATCAATAAATACAAAAAAAAATAATCTCATTTATTTTACAAGAACAGAAAATTACAACAAAAAATTTCTCCCAGATAATATGACACTTCTTAACGGCTGCATTTTTTCATGGTGGAAATCAGTAAATCAATGGCGTAGTTCACAACTTTCCTCAATCCCAATTTATAAGATTTTAAAGATATGCAAATACATTTCCTAAATTTTGAAGAAGAAAAAAAACATTGATATGACTTAAAATTCTACTCAAATAACAGGAATTGCATTTTTGGAACTAAACCTTGAGAAAAAGAAACTTATAACTGAAAATTAATGTAAAATGTTGTTTTGTCAAAATTTCAATAAGTATAGACCTGTCATGTAGGCAAATTTAAGGACCCTCTAGAGGGAGAAGGAGTGGAGGTAGGTACTTCAAAATACCTTCCCGGGACATACTTTAATACTTATGTACTATCTGGAACACATGTGCTATATTATATAGGGGAGATGCGGGTTTCTTTCGAAACGGATTTCTTTCAATAGAGAAATGAATTGTAAAGCATGGTTTGTTATTGGGTTTGCAATATTTAAACTACTGTTCTATGGGGCTTAAGGAAAAAAAGGTACGTAGGTTTGGTTAGGTTAGGTATTTAATATATGCTATGCTTTACCCCCCACCCCCCTTAATGTGCAAATATATAGCGGAAGTTTGTTTCTAAACTATTATATTTTATCCTATTTTGTTTTACTTCATTAGCATCAACCAAACTTCATTTTTCGCCTGTGTTCCAGATAGTACATAAGTACCCATACATTAGCCTGTAGACCCATCCCTGAAAGTTTCATTTTCCTAACCTAACCCCTTTCCAAGATAGCTTAAAGTAGCTAAAGTAGAATTGGTAATGTTCTATTAGCTGTAAGCCACACAAGATAGATGATAAAAGAAACTAGTCACACAGGTTCTCTCAACGGAGAATTGGATTGCAAACAGTGGTTTCTAACTGCGTTTACAATATTTAAACTTTAGTTTTTGGGGGTTTATGGGGGGGGGAAGGTACCTAGGTTGGGTTACGTATTTAATATATGATATGCTTTACCCCCCACCCCCCTAATGTACAAATATATAACCGAATTTTGTTTCTAAACTATTACATTTTTATCCTATTTTGTTTTATTTCATTAGTATTAACCGAACTTACCAACTTGCATGGTTTACAGCTAATAGAACAGTACCGTAGAATTTTACCAAACTTTTTCTGTTTATAAAAATGTACTATCTTAAACATTAAGATTTTACAAGACACAAGTTATCAATATTAATAAACTAAACTGAATACTTACCATCACAATCAGAATGTCTTCTCTCTTTGATCTGAATACCCCCTAGGTAAAATCGTCGCTTCGTCGTTTGAAGGTCTTAACATTAAATCTACTTCTGTATTATACGTTTGTCCGGTAGTTGAAGGAGATGATTTTTTTTTGTCAAATTGACCTTAAATCCTAACATTCGAAAACAAAATAAGAGACAAATTAGGTCTTGGGAGGAGGTTTAGTTGCCCTCCAATTTTTACGGTCTCTTAAAAAGGACACTAGAACAAAAAACAACAAATGGAAACGCATCCGTGATCTGTCTTCTGGCAAAAACATAAATTCCACTTTTGTGCAGATAGGAGATCATAACCCCCACAACAACATTTTCTGATACGCTGAATCTGAAGGTCTGATTTACATTAAGATTTATTGACTTACGGTCTCTTAAAAAGGACAGTAGAACAAAAAAACAACAAATAGAAACGCATCCGTGATCAGTCTTTTGGCAAAAACATAAATCCCACATTTGTGCAGATAGGAGATCATAACCCCACAATAACATTTTCTGATACGCTGAATCTGAAGGTCTGATTTACATTAAGATTTATGGAATTTTTGGGGGGTGTTTCTCCTTTTTTCGAAAATCAGGCTCCCTGTTTTCAAAATCCATTTTTCTTCTGAGGCTTGGAGCCTTTGGTGGGTAGATATTAAACGTAATGAAACTTGCAATCTGCATAAAAACCCAATTCTTATCAACTGTTATCAAAATTCCATTTTTGAGTTTCGGTTACAATTGAGCTGAGTCGTTCCTTAATTACAGTTTAACACTATGAACTGTTTGATAAAACTTATTGGGCTAACGTCCTATTTTTTAATTAATCCTGTAGCAAACCGGAGTTTTTGAAGCACGATTCATGCTATTAAAGTGTAGTATTTCTGAGTCCAGTTGAAATGTGCATCATTTTAGAAAATTTTCTTTTTTGGGAAAGCTTTTGGTTCCTTTACGTGCACGTAAAGGACTGAAATACCCTTACAGGCGTCTTCTTTTCTTCGATATATTTGCTTACTTAGTTGTTCAGCGTAAGCAGCAAATTTATGGCAAATCCAGGGAAGAATTTTTTTCTGAAATGCTTTTTGGGTCTCATTACAAAAATGACGTTCATCGCAAAAATATAAGTTGTTATCAGAATCATCTATCAATCTGCGCGACTTGTTTTTCAATCTGTGCGATTTGACACCCCTGAGCACAGTTCATATAATTATCCAGTATGATCATTCCCTATCTCACCCATTATAAAAACCCGGACCGGGGTGCGAGTGCTCCAGAGAACGTAGAAACATAAGCGGCGTCAGATCTTTTCACGAGTAGACAAGTCAGACGCGAAACAATCGGAAACAAGTGGAAACCCGCTATTACGAATAATGCACTTTACGCGAAAGAATCGGAAACAAGTGGAAACCCGCTATTAATAACTGCACGAAGAAGTGGGAGGAGCTTTTTGTTCGCACCGAGAACGAAGACCAGAAATGATCTGCGATAATCTTACTGGATAGTTATATGAACTGTGCCCCTAAGTAAGGGCCTGGGGTTCACCTCTTCTCCCCCTCGCAGATGTGTTGTACCTCTTTCGGCTTGTGATCATTCGTGGTATATTAGCGAATCATCCTTAATAATTTACATACTTCTAACTGAAAATGTTGTTAAATGATTACACTTGTTTATTCTGGAAAATTACGGGACACACTTTAACCGAAGGATGTGAGGATATACAGGTTAGCAAGAAAAATATAAGCTATACTTTGGGTAAGAGTATTATACGGATTTATCATAACATCTTTTTTGCTTCAGTGGGTCTATCGGAGCTCAAAGATGTCCAGATGAACAAATCAAACAAGTGACAGGATTTTTAGACGCTGCATGGATCTAATTCATCCACCACAGTTTTGACAGTTCTGTGTCAGTCACGTTTCAAAATAATTTCAACCGTTATCAAATATACGCCTTTAACTGCAAAACATCTGCTGTTACTAAAATACCAAGTTTGGTATCATCTCTGTCCTAATTAGATTTGTGTCTTCTATTGCCCTTTAGGGACACAATGAAGGACATATTTATCTTTTCCATCCTAATTGGGTTTTTTTATTGTCCGGTCATTACCATGGACGGTAAATTTTGGGTATGTATCTTTTGTATCCTTAATAGACATTCCCTTTTTTCTGGTCATACAGAAAAAGGGCACCGACATAAGCCTAAGGAAGAGTAAAAAGTGAAAGGGTACCTATGAAAAGGGGCAACGCACTGTGTGTCAGGGGTATACACGATTATAAGGCATGTATTCAGTGATGGGGGCTGATGTAAGGCCGTATCCAGGAGGATTAAGGGGGGTTTAAACCCGCCCGAAATGTTTGTACTGCTCATAAAAACGGAATAAAACCCACATAAACACATTTTGATGCGTTTTTTAAATTTTTTTTTGCAAAATCTTCGAGAAAAAAAAACTTCCGATCAAACCTTCGGGTTCATTTCTAGCCAGCTATAAACACACAGTGACCTAGAACGTAACCCTCTGACCTGCAAAATAGTGTGGACAGCTAAACTTACAGGGACAGACAGTGAATTTCTAGTTATTTTTATGAATTTTATAACATATTTACGTTTTTGTGTTACAATCTTTCAATATTTTTATTTCCCACGGAGGAGTAAGGAGCTCAAACACCCTCCCTAAATACCCTTGCCAGGAAACGCTGCTTTATATGAATGTGATTCTTTCATATTCCTTCTTTCATATTCTTTTCCTTCTCAAATTAAAAAAAAATAATTACGGGCCTGAAGAAAAATTCATTTTTGGCCCTTCGATCCCGAAAGATCCTTGTATCCAATCCCCAATGGATACTCTGGTTTCAACAAGTTGGGACGTTCCGTTATTTGTGAAATATGTTCTTGACGATTTTTTAACTTTAGTCTGTTACTTTGATCCAAGGCCGTATCCAGGGGGGAGCTACCAGGTTTAACCCCCCTTCCCCCTGGAATTTATTTCCCATTCGTAAAAAAGTAACAAAGATACATATTAAAAAATTTCCCTTGAAAAGTGTTATCTTTTTATATTACAGTCTTTCAATAGGCTATCTCTGTTTCCCACGAAGAAATGGGGGCTCAAACGCCATCCTCCTATGCCAAGAAAAAACTTGCGATTCCCAAATTAGAACCGTGAATCTGCTGGAATTTTGATTTTTGGGGTAAATAAACATGTTTTTTCTTACTTGCCAGCTTCACTTAAATTTTTCAAGGGGGACTCCCTTTCTAGATCGAGTGAAAACTTGATTTTTGATAGTTGTTGAAAATCTGGTTCTAATTGTCTATCTAAAAAATAAAATAATTTAGTTTAGAAGGGACAACCACTTTTTTAGGATGAACACTATTCTCCAGGGCATGTCCCCTTGCTCTAAGGTCAGAGTCACTTGTATGAAAGTTTTTTGTTTATATCCTTTTTCTTCTCAAATATACAAAAAATCATTTTGCACAGGCCTGAAGAAAACATAGTTTGGGCTTTTCGATCCCAAAAACCTTGTCTGGCTATGATTTCAACACGGGATGCGTCGATTACTTATGAAATATGCACTTGACGATTCTTGAGTATCAGTCTGCTATTTTGATCCAAAGCCGTATCTAGGGGGGGGGGGTTTTACCCCCCCAAATTTTTGTCCGACTTGTAAAGAAGAAACAAAAATAGGTATAAACAAAATTCTGTACCCCCCCCCCCCGCAAAAAAGACCCCTATCCCAGAACAAAGCTCCTCAATACGCCTTTGGTTTCATGTTAATGTTTCTCGATATTGAAACAACTAAATTCATTGAAAAAACATATATAATACAACAATTAGACGCTTAACAAGTAGCCTTCTGAAAAGAAACGAAGCTCTGAAAAAGTATCTAGACTATGGGCTATATAATAGTTTTTTCAATTTATTGGGGGGGGCTACTGCCCCTCCCCCTTGCCACCCCCAAACGACGCCACTGTCAATCTCCCTTGTTAAAAACAAGACCATACGAGCTATTGCTTCATTTTATTCATGGTTTTAACCAAATCATTTTGACCATTTAATGAATTATCACCGAATGATCCTGGTTCAAAATATCTAAACTATGTCTAAATAATTTTTTTAGGAATCGGGGGGAGCAGTATTGGCTCGAGGATCTCAATTTGGGACGATTTTCAAAATCGCTGTATGGCCTCGATGCAACAAGTTGCAACATGTCCGCCTTTCTTTTAAAATTAATAGCTATTCCAAATCAGAGACATCAGATTAGCCTTTTCTGTTTCTCTGTAAAAAAAAATGAAGATATTTAGCAGCAGTGAAAACCAACTCTTCAGTATCAACACCATTTAAGGAGCCAGCGTAAAAACGCTTGCTGCGTTGCTTAAAATTACTAGGAGAAAGTGATTGTACAATCAGGTCAAGTTTAAGGACCAACAAAACCGGACGTAACATTAGTAAGGAAATGAAAGGTATATCTTTCACGCATGCGAAACACCATGTGTAAATATAACTAAGCGAAAGCTGGCCATTGTGAGTATTTTGCTGCAAGCCTGCTCGTAAATTTGGCGTGAGAGTTGAAACCCTGGTTAGGTTTTAAAATCAATATTTCTTGTTATTATTACAGCTGGATTAACAAAACCAAGACGAGGTTCAGGTCGCAAAGACTCATTGCTTCCGCGCCAAACAATATAACAATTATAATAGTTATATATTAATAAAGCATGTAGTATAATAAATTATATAGTAGTAACAACAACTGGGCTATTGCTTGGTGCCACTTTGAAAATGGAACTTTATTATAGGACTTACCTATATCCCCCCCTCTTTGTATAAGAGTCTTCTTAAATAGTGTCAAGGTGTCCACCATTGTTTTTATGAACATATATGCTTATTTTTCAATTTCCTTTTAAACCGTGACAAGTATTGTGAGTCAATCTAGTGACATTGTTAAATTTCTAGTTGGGCCCCAGGTCGCGGCCCTTCTCAACAATAACCTTTCCCATAGTTACTATACAAAATGTTTAATACAGCTAAAACCTAATAGCCAAATATTTTGGGATCAGTCGCTACATAGAGGGTGGGGGAAGGGGGTCTTGACCCACTAATGGAAAAAACTGATTCGTACACTACTTTTTCCTTTTTTAAAATAGTTAATAGCACAATGAGTTATTGCATATTGCTGTAGAACCAATTTTAACGATATGGACCATGGGTTTTGAGCTATACCTTGGGGCAATGAAACCTGAAGAACAATGTTTTACACCTGCAGTTGGGACTGCACTTATCCATCGAAGTTTACTTACAAACTTTCCAACACTCAAGCCACTGATAAAACGAGCACAGGTTGGGGCATTCGAGTAATAGTTTGGAACTTCAATAGAG
>JAQQPU010005078.1:20044-37863 GCA_029168905.1 Artemia sp. Kazakhstan ARC1039 | reverse complement strand
GGGGTACTAATTTTTGACTGTTTCGGGGGGAGGTTACTAATTTTTTGCTCAGTTTTCGACTAATTATACTGATTTTTACCTAGGTTTTACTAATATTCTACTTATTTTCGACTCAGTCAAAAATTCGGGGGGGGGGGGGGGTTCAGACCGGGTACCCCCCCTGGATACGGCCTTGATAGAGGCTTAGACTTTCTAAACCACTCGATTAGTTGGTAAAACGCTCCGAAACTCTAATGGTGACTAATTAAGCCCTCTTGACATGTAGACTCTTAAGTATCAGGATATAATGGTAGCACCAATATAAGGATCACCAATAATTATAATCGGCAAAATATTTGACAGGACAGGTAGGACCACACAATCTGTCAAAACTATTCTATTGTTCAAGCATAGAAACGAGTTCCAAAGAATACTGGATATTTTTTCAGAAGCAGATTGCTGCAGTGAAACCAAAATTTGGAAAATACCTTTGTTTCATCTTCATTTAAAGATAGATAAAAATATTAAAATTTACATATTTTGTGAATTTGCGCCACTGTCAATAATAAATTTTAACCATTCCCCAGGCCCTCATAGACCAAAAACTATTTAGTAACAACAGATAGCTAGACAGATTCACTCAACAATTGTGTCGACAATCAAAGGCACCAATGAAGGAAGGGTTGGCTAATTTACCCTCCTAGACTGGAAAAATGTATTCTTTTTTTTATCTTCATTTAAAGATTGATAGAAATATTTGTATCTCTATCCCTAAAGTTTACGAATTTCCGCTACTGTCGAAAATAAATCTAAACCTTAGAAGACAAATAACGTCATTATATTCCCTCCCCCCCCCCCCCCCCCCCCCCCCAAGGGGGGGGGCGGCAAGGGGGAAGGAAAAACAATCAGGATGGATAAACACTAAGGGTTTCAGTTGAGGAGGGGGCGGTAATTGACCCACTTTACTTTATTCATTTTCTGCCTAAATTTAAAGAAGAATATCCGCTTCCATTAAAAAAATATAATGGAATTTTCATTGACAAATAAAAAATTACCTCCTTAGATTTCGAAAATCCATTTTCACCCTTCCCACCTGACTTTCGTGAATTGACGCCCCTGTAAATGCCTGTGTGTCAAGATTATGAGAATTTGCACTTGAATTTATACCCCACCCTCAAAATCCCCTGATCTCTCCTAAAACATTAGTTGCCTGTCAATTGTGTGTGGATTGTCAATAAATTCTAGAAATGTTTAGAAGCATTAAAATAAAACGTTCCGTCCCTATCCAGAGGTCAATGGCATCTCTCCCAGTTTTACATTAATTAAACACACATTTACATTTAATTTTTATAATGGACCAACAACTTATGTAAATCTAGGAAGGGAACTTCGCCCATCTCAAATTACTTAGACATCCTGTAAAAAGGACCACCATTAACGAAACACAACTACCCATAAACTACCCTGTATAAAATTTAACATGAGATGGTGCATGGGAACGAATAGAGTCCGATCTTTTTACGCTGTACCTACACGCAAAAGGTTAATAGTGTTTGGTTCAGTGTCACTTTTAAACATAGGTATTTCTTAATTACAATGAATTTTGTTTATAATGAATTTTTCTGACATGAATATGGCAATTATTTTATAAACTAAATTGATTAATATTATCCCTAATGTGTAATTAGCTAATATAAGATTCAAAAAATTAATTTAACACATTGAGGGTGAAAGTTTAGAAGAGCCTAGCTAATTCCTTGAAATGTCGAGAAGATGCATGTGCATAATAATTGATTTTTGAGAGGCTGGCGTTGGAGAGAGGGGGGGGATCTCAGCTTTTATAGGAGCACAAAGTGTAGGCAAATTTTGTCGTCGGAAATATAAGAAATAGTAGTCAAAATCCAGATCTAAAGGAGGGATGGACCCGAAGCCTCCTCCTCCCCTGTATGGAGAGTATAATGTGTTTTGAACGTACATTCAATAAGCTTATTGCAATTGATTTTTGTATTTTTCGGCGTTTGATAGGCGGTTGCCATTAATAAATTGTGTTCAAAAATTCTCAGTGAAACCAATTACATTATTTTTTTTTTGTATATTTTGCTTGAGAGATCAATAATCTACAATTTCTCCTTTTAAAGATTCGATGATTTTTTCGAATAACTGATGATTGAGATAGCTAAGAATTAGACATACTTTTAGAATCAGGATTTCATCCTGAATCCAAATACAGCATTTATTGGCGTTGCAAATTTAATTTTCAACCCCCCCCCCCTTATTCTCAAATATATATCCTGAACTGCATATACGCTTCAATTTGATGCTTCAGGTCAATTGGAAGAAAAAAGTGACGCATGAAAAATTCAGTGTAGGTATACAATTCAGGGTAAATAATTAACCATTCGGGGGAGAGGCGGGGTAAAGCAAATTTGTAACGCAAATGAAAGCTATATTTGGATTCAGGATGGGATTTTGGTAACAAAGATTTTTATAGTTTTAGCTATTGATTGAATTGAGCTGAAATTTGAATTGATTGAATTGAGCTGAAATTTCGAGGATAAGCTCCCGGGCCCTAGGAAAGCTTAACCTCTAAATTTCAGCCCAATCGGACAACGTTAAAGGGGGGCTGTGGTGGGAGGGTCCAAACTTCCGGCCCATGAAGATAAAGTCGGAGGAGGATGAAATTTTGCAAGTTTCTTAGTTTGAGCTTGGGCTACAAAATGCGATTACCGCCGTCTCTCTGCGACCTCTAGGACCTGAAATCGCTTAACATTGTGGTGGGTCGCCTCTTTATAGAGGCACAAGTGTGCCTCCTTGATACAGATAAACAGGTTAGACATGCTTTGTTATGGAAATATCTGCGCGTCAATTTTCATAACAAAGCATGTCTAACCTGTTTATGTGTATTATTTGAAAAAAACTACGTTTTCTAAAGAGTTAAAGAGGCTGAGTTACAAGGTCAACCCTTAAAACGTACAGGAATTAGGAGGCACAGTTGGGGGGGCTGTTAAAGAGGCTGAGTCACAAGTTCGAACCTTAAAACGTACAGGGATTAGGAGGCACCCTGTACGACGTGATTAGAGTATTCAGGAATTAAAAGCCTTAACACAAGAATGTTCAAGAGCGGGCGGTTTGGGGGGCGGCAGCCCCCCAACTTCAACTCCTGACACGATCAGCTAACAGTTAGTCAAGCAATAATAAGTAATAAACTGTACAAAAACGTGCAGAAATTATTTGAAAAAAACTACGTTTTCTAAAGAGTTAAAGAGGCTGAGTTACAAGGTCGAACCTTAAAACGTACAGGGATTAGGAGGCACAGTTGGGGGGCTGCCGCCCCCAAAACCCCCCGCTTTCGCAGCCTTTAAATAAAAAAAAAAAAAATTTAAACTGAAAGTAAGGAGCGACATTAAATCTTAAAACGAACAGAAATTATTCCGTATATGAAAGAGGCTGTGCCCTCCTCAACGCCTCGCTCTTTACGCTAAAGTTTTTATTGTTTAAAAAAAGAGTTGTGAGAAAGTCAAACTTTAGCGTAAAGAGCGAGGCGTTAACTCTTTAGAAAACGTAGTTTTTTTCAAATAATTATTTGAAAAAAACTAAGGTTTTTCGTAAATGTAAATTCGGGGGATAATTTTTTCGGTCTGAAAATATCAAAAGGCCCGAACAGGTCGAATTCTGCTTCGAATGAGTCCTCATTCAACCGGATCCGTTGCCAACTGTGGCCTGTAGGCGTGGCTAAGAAAAAAAAGAGATGATGATGAATTTTAAGTGGCTATATTTGGTTTTTTGAAAACAAAGAAGGAGTGATCGGATTGAGCTGAAATTTCGAGGATAAGCTCCCGGGCCCTAGGAAAGCTTAACCTCTAAATTTCAGCCCAATCGGACAACGTTAAAGGGGGGCTGTGGTGGGAGGGACCAAACTTCCGGCCCAGTTTACCCCATGAAGATAAAGTCGGAGGAGGATGAAATTTTGCAAGTTTCTTAGTTTGAGCTTGGGCTACAAAATGCGATTACCGCAGTCTCTCTGCGACCTCTAGGACCTGAAATCGCTTAACATTGTGGTGGGTCGCCTCTTTATAGAGGCACAAGTGTGCCTCCTTGATAAGTAGATCTGCATGGTTAAGAAATGTTCTACTACCTAAGTCTGGTCTGGAATATCCTATTATAAAGTTTGTGGAGCCTTGGAAAGCCAGATTTTTTTCCCCAGAAAGCAATTATCATTCAGGGTAACTAATGGAATTAATGTTTATTCCGTAGCTGACGTATGGACAAGGTGAACACACTACTCGATTCTCTTTTAATTTTTTCTTAAATATAATTATCAATGCACTTGCGAGATCATCCCCCCCTCCTTATGAACCCATATATATCCAAAAGAATATATAAACACCAACACGCACATAACACAAAAACAATGAAATTGTTAATTTATAATAGCCTGTGCAAGACAGGGACGTACGCAGGGGGGCCTCCGGGCCCGCCCCCCCCCCACACCAAAATCTCGCGATTTTTTTTCATTTTCTCATAATTTTCTGATTTTTCTAACAGAATAATGGGTTTGAAGGATTTGGCCCCCCCCCCCCGAAACAAATTCCTGCGTACGTGCCTGGTGAAAGATGTTTCTATTAATTAGATTATCATATTTCTTTCATTATCATCCTGTTTTAAAAATCATTTCAAATAATTTTTTGGTAAATTTTCCTTTCGGTCACACAGGGATACCCAATTAGATTGAAGTACCAGAGAAATTCCTTATTAGGGCCGTATATACGACCATCAGGGGGGGGAATGCATTTGCGAGTCAATTGACTATTACATTTGGAAAGATCATAAAAAATCAAATTGAGTAGTATTCACTTTGTCCCTACGTCAGCTGAAGAATCTTGTATATATCCACCCACAAAAATTGTGGTTGTTCAATAAGATACTGCAATTAATCGCCATTAGCTCTACTGAACGCGGGTAGGATACCCAAACGTGCGTGCCTAGTCAGGGGAGAGCCTAAATTTAATTCTCGAAAGCTTCATAATACTGAGTTGATTCGTTTGAGGTTTTATTAATTTGTCAGTAGTGCAAGCTTTCAAACTGACATATGGGAAACGTCACTGTATATTTCCATTGTAGGGGAGGGGCAACCAGGTTTTTTTCAATGACACCACCCCTCCCCCACCCACGAAAAAAAGCATTTTTAAATATCTAGGTGGATGGGGTTGCATCTTCATTTAATCCTTGAAGTCCTGACTTTAAAATTAGTAAATCTATATGATACTAGATCAGTTCATTAGAAATATTTTTAACTCGAAGACCAAGGACCCATTATGTGCCTTCAAATTTTGGACTGACATTTAAATATTCTTTTGTCTTGCACATAATAAATTATTCTTGCCATTGATTATGAAAAAATCCTAAATAAAAAATTATATAAATTAAAAGGATTAAATAAACAAAATTAAAATATATTAATAAATATAATAAATTAATTAATTTTAATTAATTACATAAATTAAATAAAAACATATTTTCTTAGATGCAAGTTAGGAATAGTGACAGCCAAAATTGACTATAAACCATTCCCGTCCCCTCCTGTGCAAGCATCTACCTTCCGGTAATGTCTTTGAGTCGTTATGGTCGGTGCTAGTGTTGCTTGAAGTTCAGAATTGTTTCAGGTTTATCTTTATGATTATTCAGTAAGAAAAATTTCGTTAGTGGATAATTCATAAGTGAATATTTTTCATATAAAAGTGTTTTAAAACTGCTTGAACCACACTTACCATAATTTTTTTTTTTTTTTTTTTTTTTTTTTTTTTTTTTTTTTTTTTTTTTTAATACCAGATGATCTGTCCTTGGCAGGACTTATTCTAAAAAAAAAATAATTGTTATCAATAGAACTCTAATTAAAAGACACATATAAAAAAAGTATTTAAACGGTCTCAAAGTATTTATAACTATGGGAACTATTTGACAACCTTGAGCATTTGACTTGTACTTGCCGAGATGGGTTCATTCTTCCTTTTTTGTTGTACAGGACAATATATAATTATCTATACTTACATTATGTTTTTATGGTAATATTGTTCTCCAGTAGAAAAATCAGGCCATATACAGGCGCAATAGAATAACTAAAACAAAGATATATGGATATTAGAAGAGCGCCAAGATTTGCCAAATAGTTTTTGAGGCTGTTTTACTAATAGTGAATGATTGTTTAAATACCTATAATAGTTATAATGGTTATGCAATTAAGTAATAAAAAGCTACTGCTCAATTTGAGGGGCCTTGAAACCTCTGACCTGACCAGGGTCGAACAATCTATGCTCTCCAAAACTTCGGGAGGTAATAATTTTTTCTTTGCTCCAGAATGCAGTTGTGACTTAGTTATTGTTTCTGTAAAAATGTATAGAGATAAAACGCTATTTCTTGAAAAACTAACAGTCATTTTAAATAGCGGAAAATTAGAAGCACAATTTTAGTTGGACTGGGATGTTTTTTTATTTAGTGAAAACTCTGCTCAGAAGTCATGTTAGCTAATATACACAAAACGTACATATACGCCTTTCACTGTAGTTCTGTCTTGTAGTCACTGTTAGTCATCTTGTAGTCACATGACAACTTATTTGTGTGTCTGCATATTTACTTTCTAAATAGGTCTACATGTAAAAATAGCACATGCGTTTTGTGTGTAGTAACAGTTACAGTCTGAAATATTTAGACTTTTTCATTCAACGCTCACTGAGTAAACACAATCTGTAAGAAGGAAACCCGATTGGATTTACTTCGTAAATTGCGGATATCTAATGCTTCGAAAGACACTAAAAGAGACCATATAAAAACCTTCCAAGGAAAATTCAAACATCAGTCAGTATCCCATATTGCGAAAAATGGAAAATCATTCTAACTTGACAAGCACACGAGCAGACTGGAATAATCCAGTAACAGCATTCTATTAACACTTCCTGAATTGCAGTCGTGGCACAGTTCTGCTCGAATCGAAGGTTCTGAGTGGCTCAACTAAGTTTGGCTCAATATTTTGTGATCTTTGCTCAGAGCTCTCAATTAAAGAAAATGCTGATGAAGGGAGTTGGGAAAATATGTTTTTTAAGATCGGGGAAGGGGGCAAACTTATCGTTTTTATATGTTCAATTAAAATACCAGAAAAGGCTAATTTTCGACGAAAATACCCCAAAAAGGTGTGATTTAAAATCTAGAAGGGTAGGAAACTTCAAGCCCCCCCCCCCTAATTGACGAATCTTTGTTTTCAGTGGCTTCATGTAGTCAGCAGTACATGGACTAGAATTAATTAACGTGAGTTTGAATGGAAGCGTTGACAAAAATGATCGAGGAATATATGTTGAATATTAGCTCTCCTAAACAATAAAGGGTATTTTTTATTGTTTTTTTTTGGGGGGGGGGCACTTCGTTTATACATATGTATTTTAAGGGGGTTAAACTTAAAAGGGGAAACTGAAGGGAATTGTATAGAATATTAACAAAAAAAAACATCAAGAAAAATTTCGAGATCTTGAAGTTTCAGATAGGCATAAGGTCAGAAACCCTCTTGTGTACGTCACCGGGGCTCCCTCATTCAGACATGGTATTTACAAAATCTTGAAAGCATGAATAAAATTACTTTCTGCGTATATAAAGCATAATTGTATGTATATAAACAAAATATATAAATACAATTTCTTCTGTTTCAGATGTCGCGGTATTGCGTATCGTTCTACACTTGTGATATTATGAAGAGTTTGAATTGCAGATTGTATATAGACGCTCGGAATTCAGTGATGCTTTTTCTACTGTGGCTAAGTTTTTTTGTGAAAGTTTACGAATATATTAATATAGATTTTTTTTTTCCTCTTTGGCTAATGGTGTTTGATCTTGTAAGCCTAAAAACACGACATGCTCTATATAACGGTTAAACTAGCTATACAAACTAACAATTGCATACCGAAATTAAATGTTAACGGCTAATTCTATCATTTGCTCATAAGGCACAAATAATGAGGCTACCACTGGAACAAGTTTAGCAATAGGAGGACACCCTTCCTCTCCCCGGAAGACCAAAAATATGAATGAAGTAATTAATAAGTATTAAGAAAATGACATATTTTTCGCAAGCTTCTCGTCAACCCTTAACCCCCCTCTCGCCTACACCTCGAGCCTGAACATTTTCGCAGGATTACCGCTTTTTAAAATCTTACTTCATTTACACATGTGTATTAATTGGCTAACCAGATTAGGGTAGCGTTGGGGTAGAGGTGAGAGTAAACATCGGCTTTTAAGACCCAAATTACATACATGCGTTATTGTACGAACCTGAAATGAGAAAATTGTATGGTAACTGGAAATCTGAGCATTAATCACTTTAGTATGTTAATAAAGCCATGAAAATCACGCTTTATAAAGCATAATAGCCAAAGAGCTTTTCAAATGATACAGTGTTGCTAATTGGGGGGGGGGTTACCTCCCTAGGCTTCACTCCAAATTCCAAAACACACCTTTCAGTATTTTTATTGAAAAATAACCTTCTTTATTTCCTTAAACCTATTGCTTATAATAACCAGACATATCTTTATTTCAAACAATACAAAAAATATCCCTAGATTTTGAAAAGACATTTTGTCCCACTCTCCACTCTACTCGTCCAGTTTTAGTTAAAGCTACTGACTGTATACAACCTTCGAAATGCATTCAATAATTGCTTGCCTTCAGGCACTTCTATTATTAGAAACCAAGTTATACATTAAAACTACTTGAGAGATATACAAAATTCAAATAGATAATAGATAGATCACATCATGGCCTACAGAATAGGGATTGAAGGCATGTTACGAACGCATACCATTAAATATTTTAAGTTTCAGCCATCTTTCGGTTTTACAGTAACGTCACCCCTGGAAACGGAAATGGCGTATTAGGCACTTCTAAGCGAAATTGAGTTATCAGTGCCAATTAGTGTGAAATTTTGTGCTCTTTCTGAATCTGGGCTCCATTTTAGAGTGTCGCACTCCCATGCAATTCTAGGAGTCGAAACCGTTTTGACGTAACTTGCATTTTTTTTTCAGCTTTTTGGAAGCGTAATTGACGTATCAGTTAAGCGCGTTTAACATAGGCCTTTTTGACGTATCTGTGCACTCACCTGTACTTTTTAGAACAGGAGATTGAGTAGAAAATTGTTTACTCCTGCTGCAAATGTAGAGAAACTTCTGGAAGATGCTGGAAGGTACGTATGATATCGGAAGTTTCAAGTTTGGGCTAAATATTCTGTAGAACTCACCTCTGAATCACCTCTCAGTTTAGCCTATGAGCTTAGCCTAGATCTAGAGTAGGCGATTTTATGAAATCTTGTAAAGTGAATTCAGGCACGCAAACATAAATAAGCAGCACTTTTTGTGCAAGAATTCTTGATGTTGCACACTAAAGAAGTTAACCTTATATAATAATAAAACATGATAATGCTAAGGAAATGCGTTTCCGGGGCATTTGCCTAGAGAACTAACTGAAGACAAGGAAATATTAAGAAAACAATTCTTACTCCATAATATGTAGAATAATCATAATTAACACATTTTGTATACAGCCTTGCTACTCTTTATCCCCCCCCCCAATTTGCAAATATATAGCCCGAATTATATATTTTATATTTTCAGATAACAATTTGTACTTCATAATATGCAGAATATTCATAGTTAATACGTTTTGAATACAGCACCGCTTTTTATACCCCCAGCCCCTCCAGATGTGCAAATATATAGCCCATTGGGCGGTTTTCTTGTGTTTTCTTAATCGGCATTATGTTTCTATGTTTTGATATCAAGAGGTCATTTAAAAGTGCCAATGCCTTTTTCTTGCCTGCTAGCTATACCTACCAATCATATTTATTAATAATTTGATATATGCATTTCTTTTAGATCAGACGATTTGTCTACTTTTTCTGGAAGCGATGAAGATCCTGCAAGCTTTGCAAGCAAGAGCGATAATAGTCCTATCTCAACAGTTCCTGTTTATGCCACTTTTCAGCCAGTAATATTTGAAATGTTGGCCTAGCGTGGCCATTCGCATAATGAAACTAATGAAATTGTGGAAGACATGTCCTTAGACAAAGAAATTTCAGTCCGTCCGGCTCAGTAGAATAGCCAGAGGATGTTTCACCCTTACAAGTTATAGATACCCAGCAACAGTTGAGCCACTTGTAGGGCCATTGTCGAACAGTCCGACTGTGCAGACAAAAAGGACCAGAAAAAGAGTCAAGAGAGAAAGTGAATGGGTCAAGATTAAAATCAAAGTGGCAGTTAATTCTGGAACAGTTTATGCTGACCCTATTAACAGTAAGAAGTTTGGAAAAGAACGTCAGATAAAAGCGAGCAAGTGCAGTTCAACATGTCCCTACTCCTAGCAAACAATTAACCAAGAAGGGCGACTAGAGATATTTGAAGCGTTCTGGGCTTTGTCAAAAGAGATGAAAAAAATGTTTTATCTTAAGACTACTAAATGCCTGCGAAAGAAAAGAAACAAGAATAGGAAACTAGGAAAGAGAACATCCTGGTTTGTTATGTGACAGCCAGGGAAGAAACATACCGCGTCCGCAAAGACTTTTACCTGTCAACATTGGACATCGACCAGAAACGGATTTATTATGCACATAAGACCAAGATTTCTGACGATTTACCTAGTCCCGAATAAACTCCATCACCTGCAAACACAATAAGCTCTGATGCTTTAAATTGCGTTCGCAAACACACTTTGTCTTTTCCAAAAGTGGAGTCTCATTACCGTCGGTCCAAAACCTCTCGTGAATATCTTGGCAGCAGCTTAAATTTGCAAAAAATGTTTGAAATTTATGAGGAAAAATGTCGATTTGATTCTGAAAAGCCTGTGGGATAGACAGTTTATCGCAGAGTGTTTAATACAGAATTTAACTTGGCTTTTCATTTACCCAAAAGCGATAGATCTGACACATGTGAGGAAGTAAAGGTTGCTAGTAGGATCGACGTTGATTTACCAGAATCAGTTCGTTTGAACTACGAGAAGCAAGTGATAGGAAAATCAGAGAGTAGAGAGGAGCGTGATAAGGACCGTTCAAATCATTCAGTGGCAGTTCTCTGTATTGACCTAGAAAATGTTTTTTCGCTACCCAAGGGAAATGTCTCTGCTTTTTTTTGCAAGCGAAAGATTACAGTTTACAACCTCCCAGCTAAACTTGATTTTACGAGAAACTCGCGGGAGTCTATCAGCAAAGTTTACTGTGCCATTTGGTCTGAGATGCAAGGTGGTAGAAGCGGAAATGACATTGCAAGTGCTTTGGCAGCTATTCTCGATAAAGTGTTTAAGACATTTCCTGATATTAGGAAGATAATAACATGATCAGATTCATGCGTTCCGTAAAATAGAAACTCCATCATGAGCTACAATATGCAGAACATCCTGTTCAAAATTCCAAAGGTTGAGAGAATTATTATGAAATATTGTGAGCCAGGACATTCTCTTATTCAAGAAGTAGATCCAATACATAGTGTCATTGAGGGGGCACTTAAGAACCAGGAAGTGTACTCGCTTCTAGACCTAGTAAAAGAATTGATCAAAGTAAAGCGTCAAAGTCCATACGTGATCTTTCAGTTGCAACCATCACATTTTCTGAATTACCATGCATGCTCGAAAACCTATAAAACATAATCAGCAGTGCCTTTCTCAAAGGTCAAATGGCTCAAATTCCTCCTGAATTTCTGTAAAAGAGTATGGTACAAAGATGGTTTTGCAGATGATCATTCTAAGTTTGTCCAAATTCCCCAGAGATACACTTTCAGGGAGTGAAGAGGATAGGTATGTCAGAGGTAAGGATAGTTGAGAATCTCGAGGTTCCAAATCATATCATTTTGGTCATGAGCTTTTCAGACGACAAGATAAAAAATATAGAGTCTCTCATGCGATTTATGCGATTGTTGATGCAAATTACAACCGAGCATTCTTCAAAAGGAACTTACCAGGGCTTGCTTCAAGGAAGGGTCGTGAAACTGCCAAAGATGTTTCAAGTAAACCACCCAGTTCCACGAGTGCTAGAGTTGAGAGCTGTCCCGAAGAGAAAGCTGTCACACATCAAGACAGGAAAAAAAAGACATAATTATGACACTTAAGTGTACCCCTTTCTTGACATTCCTTTGCATACATTCGTTAATATATTATATCTGAATTTCTTTTAAAGTTTTACTCAGTTTTTACTCTCACCTTACAGGTGAGTTTTACCGTAAGTCGCATGTCTGGTGTTTAACACGCTTGAACCGGTTTTGACGTATCTGACAAGTTTGCCAACTGTTAAAACCCAATTGACGTAACAGTATTTTGGCAATTAATTGTGCCGGAACTGTTTGATAATAATTAAAAAAACTTTTTCACAAAATAAGTTTTTCAAAGAAAAGTGAAGAACTCCATTAAACAATAAATGAGCAAAAATGAAATCAAATAATCTACCAAGCCTGAAACTACCACAAATCAGCATCGATGAATAAATGAAACCCACAACGAACAGAAATTACAATAAATAACAGAGTCAAACTCAAAACGAGCAGAAATTAAAATAAGTTGGGCTCAAAACCCCTATGCTTTCCCAAGGTCAAAAACAGAATTTGCACTTTACTGAAAAAAATATAAATGTTTTTACTTTTATTACTTTAATAAATCAAATAATATTAACATTTTGATTACTAAATATCAGTATATGTATATTAAACTGACAATGCACGTTCATTTGTATTTTTTTTCTGTAAAGGGCAAATTATGTTCTGGCCTTGGGAAGGCATAGGGATTTGGAGCCCAACTTATGTTAATTTCTGCTCGTTTTGAGTTTTATTGTAATTTCTGTTCGTTTTGGGTTTCATTTATTCATCGATGCTGATTTGTGGTAGTTTCACGCTTGGTAGATTATTTGGTTTTATTTTTGCTCATTTTTTGTTTAATGGAGTTCTTTATCTTTCTTTGAAAAACTTATTTTGTGAAAAAGTTTTTTTTAATTAATTTCTGTTCGTTTTCTATTGACATAGTCTTTTCAGGAGAAAAGAAAATAATACTTTAAATCTTTTCGTTTTTTTAAGAATTTATAGTTTGGCCTGTTATTTGTATGCTAGAGAAATATTTTAAGCAATTTTGAACAACATACACCCTTTTAAAAATCTAGACACAAGCAGTAGTCTTTAATTTAGTTTCATACCTCCTCTAGTTGACCTGAAATGGAAAACTTGATACCATTCGCAGAAAAATCTGTTTACTTTCTTTGATAGCTTGGATACACTTACGCTATTTTTATTTGGTTGAATTTTAAGAGCAGAAGTACCCCCGAAATTTTCAACATAATACCCTCAGTCGTTCTTGGGATACTGCTGAGATGCCTTATTGGGAATTAGAATTAACACAGTGCATTTTGATTTAATCTTAAGGCAACATTTAGTTTTTAAAGATGAAGGCAAATGGGAGGATGGGCGTGGGAGGGGGTTTAGTTTCCCTCCGATTACTTTCGACTATTAAAAAAGGCATCAGCCCTTTCTATTTCCAATCTAATGAGCCCTTTTCGAAATTCCTACGACAACTCCTTCGATACGAAGTGCCCTGGTCTAAACAACAACAACAACAAAAAAAAATAATACATTATACCCGCATCGATCTTTACTATAAAGATGTCAATGTTTCCAATAACTTTCGACTATTAAAAAGGGCACAAGGTCTTTCAATTCCCAATCGAATGAGCCCTTTTTGAGTTTCTACGACAACGCTTTCTATAAACGCCTTATATACCCCCAGGGCATAAATTACAACCTTTACCCTAAGGGCTGTGAGGGTGGTTGACATCCTTAAGGCCTAATTTCCAGGACTTTCAACTACGCTAAACAAAATGGCTATCTCAAAATTTTGATTGGATGTGTCTGGGAAAATGGTGGGCGCGAAAGGGATGTTAGTCTCTCCCATCACTTTCAACTATTAAAAAAGGCACTAGCCCTTTCAATTTCCAATAAAATGAGCCCTTTTGAAGTTTTTACGACAAAGCTTTCAATAAAAACCTTATATGCCCCCAGGGCATAACTTACAACCCTTGCCCTGAGGGGTGGGGGGGGGGGGGAGGGTGTTATCCTCAAAGACCTAATTTCCAGACTTTCTGCAACTTTGAACAAAATGGCTATCTGAAATTTTTGATTGGATTTGTTTGGGGATACGGTGGGCGAGAGAGAGGGGTTAGTTACCCTCCAATCACTTTCAGCTATTAAAAAGGGCACTAGCCCTCTAAATTTCCAATTGAATGAGCCCCTTTTGAAGTTTTTACGACAACTCTATCTATAAAAGCCTTATATGCCCCCAGGGCATAACTAACAACCTTTGCCCTGGGGGCTCTTGGTTGTTAGTCATCTCTAAATACATAATTTCCAGAACTTTCAACTACGTTGAACAAAATGGCTATCTCTAAACTTTGATTGACAGTGTTTGGGGAAATGGTGGGCGTGAGAGTGGGGTTAATTACTCTCCACTCACTTTCGACTATTGAAAAGGGCAATTTCGTTCCTACAACAACTTTCTATATAAACCTTATATGCTCCCAGGGCATAAATTACAACACTTGCACTGAGGGCTCTGATGGGGTGATCATCCTCAAAGACCTAATTTCCAGAACTTTCGACTACGTTGAACAAAATGAATATCTCAAAATTTTGATTGGATGTGTTTGGGGAAATGGTGGGCGTGAGAGGAGGGTTAGTTGTCCTTCAATGAATTTTGGCTGTTAAAAGGGCACTAGCCCTTTCAATTTCCGATTGAAAGAGCCCTTTTTGAAGTTTCTACAGCATCGCTTTCTATAAAAACCTTATATACCCCCAGGGCATAACTTACGACCCCAGCCCTGAGGGCCGTGGGGGTGGAGGTGTTGTCATCCTTAAATACCTAATTTCCAAACTTTCAACTACGTTGAATAAAATGGGTATAAAAAATTTTTGATTGGATTTGTTTGGGGAAAAGTTGGGCGAGAAAGGGCGGTTAGTTGCCCTCAAATCACTTTCGAGACTATTAAAAAGGGCACTAGCCCTTTGAATTTACAATCGAATGAGCCCTTCTTCAAGTTTCTACGACAAAGATTTCAATAAAAACTTATATGCCCCCAGGGCATAACTTATAACCCTTGCCCTGAAGTCTGTTGGGGGAGTGCTCCAATCTATCTATAATTTCCTGAACTTTAAACTGCGGGGAAAAAAATAGCTATCGCAAAATTTCGATTGGATGTTTTTGGGGAAATGGTGGACGTGGAAGGGGTGTTAGTTGCCTTCCAATCGCTTTCGACTATTAAAAAGGGCACTAGCCATTTCAATTTCCAATCGATTGAGCCTTTTTTGGAGTTTCTACGACAACGCGTTCTATAGAAACCTTATATGCCCCAGGGGCCCAACTAACAACCCTTGCTTTCAGGGCGTGGGGGGGGGGGGTTGTCATCCTCAAAGACCTAATTTCCAGAACTTTCCACTACGTTGAACAAAATGGCTATCTCAAAATTTTGATTGGATGTATTTGGGGAAAAGGTGGCCGTGAGAGGGGGTTGGCTGCCCTCCTATCAATTTCGACTATCAAAAGGGGCACCAGCCCTTTTAATTTCCAGGCGAATGAGGCTTTTTTGAATTTTCTATGACAACACTTTCTGTAAATCCTTCCCAGGGCATAACCTACAACCCTTGCTCTGAGGGCTGTGGGGGAGTGTCCTCCTCAAAAACATAATTTCTGTATGGAAATCAACGACGCTGAACAAAATGACTGTCTAAAAATTTTGATTGGATGTGTTTGGGAAAAGGTGGGCTTGAGAGGGGGGGGGGGGGGCTAGTTGCCCTCAAATGACTTTCGACTATTGAAAAGGGTACTAGACCTTTGAATTTTCAATCGAATGAGCCCTTTTTCAAGTTTCTAGGACAAAGATTTCAATAAAACTTATATGCACTCAGGGCACAACTTATAACCCTTGCCCTGAAGACTGCGGGGGGAGCGTCCTGCTCAAAGGTATAATTTCCTGAACTTTAAACTGCTTGGAACAAAAAGGCTATCTCAAAATTTTGATTGCATGAGTTTGGGGAAATGGTGGGCGTGGAAGGGGTGCTAGTTGCCTCCCAATCACTTTCGACTATTAAAAAGGGCAATAGCCATTTCAATTTCCAATCGAATGAGCCCTTTTTGATGTTTCTACGACAAATCTATAAAAACCTGATATGGTCCCAGGGCATAGCTTACAACCCTTGCCCTAAGGGCTGTGGGGGGTTTTCATCCTCAAAGACCTAATTTCCAGGACTTTCAACTACGTTCAACAAAAGGGCTATCTTAAAATTTTGCTTGGATGTGTTTGGGGAAAAGGTGGGCGTGAGAGGGGGGCTAGTGACCCTCCAATCACTTTTGACTATTAAAAAGGGCACTAGCCCTTTGAATTTTCAATCGAATGAGGCTTTTTTGAAGTTTCTGCGACAATGCCTTCTATAAAAAAAACCTTATTTTCCCCCAGGGCATAACTTACAACCCTTGTCCTGAGGGCTTGGGGAGAGTGTCCTCCTCAAAAACACAATTTCTATCTGGAAATCAACTACGCTGAACAAAATGGCTATCTTAAATTTTGATAGGATGTGTTTCGGGAAATGGTGGGCGTGGAAAGGGTGTTGGTTGCCTTCCAATCACTTTCGACTATTAAAAAGGGCGCAAACCACTCCAATTTCCAATTGAATGAGCCCTTTTCGAAGTTTCTACGACAACTTCTTCGATACGAAGTGCCCTGGTCTAAAGGAAAAAAAAAATTAAATAATATATCGTGCCAACATCGTTCTTATATGCCCCCAGGGCATAACTTAAAACCCTTTCCCTGAGGATTGTGGGGGAGTGACCTCCTCAAAAACATATTTTCTATCTGGAAATCAACTACGCTGAACAAAATGGCCATCTCAAAGTTTGGATTGGATGTGTTTCGGGAATTGGTGGGCTTGGAAGGGATGTTAGTTGCCTTCCAATCACTTTCGACTGTTAAAAAGGGCACAAGCCACTCCAATTTCCATTTGAATGAGCCCTTTTTTAAGTTTCCACGACAACTTCTTCGATACGAAGTGCCCTGGTCTAAAGGAAAAAAAATAATAAATAATATGTTGTGCCGACATCGTTCTTATATGCCCCCAGGGCATAACTTAAAACCCTTGCCTTGGGCTAGTTGCCCTCCAATCACTTTTGACTATTAAAAAGGGCACTACCCATTCCAATTTCCAATCGAATGAGCCCTTTTCGAAGTTTCTACGACAACTCCTTCGATACGAAGTGCCCTGGTCTAAGACCAAGAAATAAACAATACATTGTGCCCACATCATTCTTTACTTAGGCAGCGCTATAGCGGTGCCTATAACTTTGCTGGGAAATTCTCACCATCTCTTTATAATGCCATGCTGTTTAGCATGTAATTTTTTAGAATTTTTTTCCCTCTAACCATTTCTTTTCTGCAAGGTTGCAAACATTCAAACGCGTTTTTTTCGAAATTTTGTGTTCTTCGCTTACGCCAATTCCGCTTCTAGGTGACGACGTGTGTATTCATGCAACAGTGTAAGATACGTGAAGTAATTAAAGGGGACGACAAATTTACGAAGCATTTTGCAATCGATCATGATGGATTCGCTGAATTCCAGACCCCCCACACGTTAAAACTCTACGCTTGTGTTTTTTTTATTTGCTGGAGGAAGAACAGTCTTCTTAAAAAAAAATCTGCTTTGACCAAAATTTAGCCGTTTCCTCGGGTCGAAAAATAGTTGTGCCCTTGGTTCTTTCCTACTGTCTATCAACAGGGGAAATTACATCATCTTTATACA
>JAQQPU010005077.1:0-49008 GCA_029168905.1 Artemia sp. Kazakhstan ARC1039 | reverse complement strand
CCGGGAGCTTATCCTCGAAATTTCAGCTCAATCCGATCACTCCTTCCCTGTTTTCAAAAAACCAAATATAGCCACTTAAAATTCATTTCTTTTTTTTTCTTAGCCACGCCTACAGGCCACAGTTGGCAACGGATCCGGTTGAATGAGGACTCATTCGAAGCAGAATTCGACCTGTTAGGGCCTTTTGATATTTTCAGACCGAAAAAATTATCCCCCGAATTTACATTTACGAAAAACCTCGTTTTCCTATAATAGCCCATGTTAATTTTTCCCACCACAACCCCCCTTTAACGTTGTCTGATCGGGCTGAAATTTAGAGGATAAGCTTTCCTGGGGCTTGGGAGCTTATCCTCGAATTTTCAGCTCAATTTGATCACTCCTTCTCTGTTTTCCAAAAACCAAATAAACAGTTTCGTGGGAATTTGCTTGCGTCGAAAATAGCTTCCATTTACTAAAAAACAATTATAATTGTGTCTGTTTAGTCCAGCGGTTGATACTCCAGACTCTCAGGTGGAAAACCCGGGTTCGATTCACCGTCAGAGCAAATTTTTTATATACTGAATTTAAACTTTAAAAAAGAAACTCAGTTTCTTTTTTAAATTATTTGAAAAAAATTACGTTTTCTAAAGAGTTAAAGAGGCTGAGTTACAAGGTCGACCCTTAAAACGTACAGGGATTAGGAGGCACAGTTGGGGGGCTGTTAAAGAGGCTGAGTCACAAGTTCGAACCTTAAAACGTACAGGGATTAGGAGGCACAGTTGGGGGGCTGCCACCCCCCAAACCCCCGCTTCTGTATATGAAAGGGGCTGTGCCCTCCTCAACGCCTCGCTCTTTACGCTAAAGTTTGACTTTCTCACAACTCTTTTTTTTAAACAATAAAAACTTTAGCGTAAAGAGCGAGGCGTTGAGTTTATATTGAATTTAAAGTTTATACGTTTTAAGGTTCGACCTTGTAACTCAGCCTCTTTAACTCTTTAGAAAACGTAGTTTCTTTCAAATAATACTTACAAAATAATAAGCGTCTGATTGCACAAACTAAACGCCATCTAGGTTTCTTAGACAAAAAACGAAACATATCAGTGTGGACAGAGTTCTGACTGCAAATCCTGAAGACAAAGCTCCCAGAGAGAACACTTTGAGAAGACAATAGTCTTGAAGCTAAGTTTAGGCTAGACTAACACAATAACTTTTCTTTAGTTGTGATCAAGGAGGCACACTTGTGCCTCTATAAAGAGGCGACCCACCACAATGTTAAGCGATTTCAGGTCCTAGAGGTCGCAGAGAGACGGCGGTAATCGCATTTTGTAGCCCAAGCTCAAACTAAGAAACTTGCAAAATTTCATCCAACTCCGACTTTATCTTCATGGGGTAAACTGGGCCGGAAGTTTCGACCCTCCCACCACAGCCCCCCTTTAACGTTGTCCGATTGGGCTGAAATTTAGAGGTTAAGCTTTCCTAGGGCCCGGGAGCTTATCCTCGAAATTTCAGCTCAATCCGATCACTCCTTCCTTGTTTTCAAAAAACCAAATATAGCCACTTAAAATTCATCATTTCTTTTTTTTTCTTATCCAAGCCTACAGGCCACAGTTGGCAACTGATCCGGGTGAATGAGGACTCATTCAAAGCAGAATTCGACCTGTTAGGGCCTTTTGATATTTTCAGACCGAAAAAATTATCCCCCGAATTTACATTTACGAAAAACCTCGTTTTCCTATAAGAACCCGCTATAAGCGGGCTAGCCGGCGAAAACGCGGGCTCGTTTTCCTATAAGAGCCCGCAAGCAATTTCCGGTCCTAGCGGCCGCAGAGAGACAGCGGTAATCGCATTTTGTAGCCCAAGCTCAAACTAAGAAACGTGCAAAATTTCACTCCCCTCCGACTTTATCAAGGAGGCACACTTGTGCCTCTATAAAGAGGCGACCCACCACAATGTTAAGCGATTTCAGGTCCTAGAGGCCGCAGAGAGACGGCGGTGATCGCATTTTGTAGCCCAAGCTCAAACTAAGAAACGTGCAAAATTTCATCCTCCTCCGACTTTATCTTCATGGGGTAAACTGGGCCGGAAGTTTCGACCTTCCCACCACAGCCCCCCCTTTAACGTTGTCCGATTGGGCTGAAATTTAGAGGTTAAGCTTTCCTAGGGTCCAGGAGCTTGTCTTCGAAATTTCAGCTCAATCTGCTCACTCCTTCCCTGTTTTCAAAAAACCAAATATAGCCACTTTCATTCAATTCATTTCTCTTTTTTTTGTTATCCACGCCTACAGGCCACAGTTGGCAACTGATCCGGGTGAATGAGGACTCATTCGAAGCAGAATTCGACCTGTTAGGGCCTTTTGATATTTTCAGACCGAAAAAATTATCCCCCGAATTTACATTTACGAAAAACCTCGTTTTCCTATAATAGCCCGTGTTAATTTTTCCCACCACAACCCCCCTTTAACATTGTCTGATCGGGCTGAAATTTAGAGGATAACTTTTCCTGGGGCCTGGGAGCTTATCCTCAAAATTTCAGCTCAATCTGATCACTCCTTCCTTATTTTCCAAAAACCAAATATCAAGTTTTATGGGGATTTGCTTGCTTTAAAAAATAGATTCCCTTTACTAAAAAACAATTATAATTGTGTCTCTTTAGTCCAGCGGTCTGTCAGGCGGAAAACACGGGTTCGATTCACCGTCAGAGAAAATTTTTTATATACTGAATTTACAGTTTAAAAAAGAAACTCAATTTCTTTTTTAAATAACTCCTGACACGATCAGCAAACAGATAGTCAAGCAATAATAAGTAATAAACTGTACAAAAACGTGCAGAAATTATTTGAAAAAAACTACGTTTTCTAAAGAGTTAAAGAGGCTGAGTTACAAGGTCGAACCTTAAAACGTACAGGGATTAGGAGGCACAGTTGGGGGGCTGCCGCTTTCACAGCCCCGCTTTCACAGCCGTTTTTATTTAAATAAAAAAAAAGTTTTTTAAACTGAAAGTAAGGAGCGACATCAAGGAGGCACACTTGTGCCTCTATAAAGAGGGGACCCACCACAATGTTAAGCGATCTCAGGTCCTAGAGGTCGCAGAGAGACGGCGGTAATCGCATTTTGTAGCCCAAGCTCAAACTAAGAAACTTGCAAAATTTCATCCTCCTCCGACTTTATCTTCATGGGGTAAACTGGGCCGGAAGTTTCGACCCTCCCACCACAGCCCCCCTTTAACGTTGTACGATTGGGCTGAAATTTAGAGGTTAAGCTTTCCTAGGGCCTGGGAGCTCATCCTAGAAATTTCAGCTCAATCCGATCACTCCCTTCCCTGTTTTCAAAAAACCAAATATAGCCACTTAAAATTCATCATTTCTTTTTTTTTCTTAGCCACGCCTACAGGCCACAGTTGGCAACGGATCTGGGTGAATGAGGACTCATTCGAAGCAGAATTTGACCTGTTAGGGCCTTTTGATATTTTCAGACCGAAAAAATTATCCCCCGAATTTACATTTACGAAAAACCTCGTTTTCCTATAATAGCCCATGTTAATGTTTCCCACCACAACCCCCCTTTAACGTTGTCTGATCGGGCTGAAATTTAGAGGATAAGCTTTCTTGGGACCTGGAAGCTTATCCTCGAAATTTCAGCTCAATCTGATCACTCCTTCTCTGTTTTCCAAAAACCGAATATCAAGTTTTGCTTGCGTCAAAAAAAGATTCCCCTTACTAAAAAACTATTACAATTATGTCTCTTTAGTGCAGCGGTTGGGACTCCTGACTGTCAGGCGGAAAACTCGGGTTCGATTCACCGTCAGAGAAAATTTTTTATATACTGAATTTAAATGTTAAAAAAGAAACTCAGTTTCTTTTTTAAATTATTTGAAAAAAATTACGTTTTCTAAAGAGTTAAAGAGGCTGAGTTACAAGGTTAACCCTTAAAACACCCTGTCGAGAAAGAAAAAAATAATACACAATCATCTAACAGTTAGTCAAGCAATAATAAGTAATAAACAGTACAAAAACGTGCAGAAATTATTTGAAAAAAACTACGTTTTCTAAAGAGTTAAAGAGGCTGAGTTACAAGGTCGAACCTTAAAACGTACAGGGATTAGGAGGCACAGTTGGGGGGATGCCGCCCCCCAAACCCCCCAGTTTCGCAGCCTTTAAATAAAAAAATTCTTTAAACTGAAAGTAAGGAGCGACATTAAATCTTAAAACGAAGAGAAATTATTCCGTATATGAAAGGGGCTGTGCCCTCCTCAACGCCTCACTCTTTACGCTAAAGTTTTTATTGTTTAAAAAAAAGAGTTGTGAGAAAGTCAAACTTGATTTAGTTAATATAATAGGCAGTGCAATAGGGCTACCTCAGTTAAGAGCGATGTAGCTCCAGTCTATTGTTTTCTTTTACCATGGCACTTAATAGGAATGGAGGGGGTGCAAAAAGTTTGGAGGGAGTTCATTCGAATGGAAAGTGAAATTCCTAGAGCACTATTAAGAGATTCAAAACCGAATGCGGGGTAATCGGCCCCCTGACATACCCTTTTTAACTACCTGCCCCCCTAAGTCCCAGAGAGATTTGATCAAAATTGTCACATAGTCATCTTGTATGAAAATATTCTAAGGTAAAAAAAAAAATATACCTCTGGGAATTATACGAATCCTATAGCCTCTGGGGTAAGGGAAATAAATTTTACACGTTGCCTATTGTTTAATTATAGGTTTTAAAATGAAAAAGTGAGACTTGTTAGACTGATTAGCTAACTGTAGCAAATCGGACAGCTATACGTATCCAGGATACCTGGATGCACCAATTAGGTGTCCGATTAGCTAAGAAATTTCAGAGATCACTCGATTTTGTTGAAAGAAGAGAGAGGTGGGGTAGGGGTTCCAGAAATTGCCCTTGAATTTAAAATGAGCAGCAATTACTGTCAATAAACAAATGAGACCAAAATCGCGTATAAATAAAAATGAATAATCAAGTCAAACTTGAAACGAAAAGAAATTACCACAACAGGAGTGAGGTTAACACCCCCTATGCCTTCCAAAGGTCAGAGCGTGATTTTCGCTTTGTTGAAATCCAAACGAATCTCAGATTTTCTATAAAATTAATAAACTAAAATTGACGAGACTTCCAAGAATAGTTATAATTATATAAATATAACTATAATTATATATTATGACATAGTTATATGTTATAATTATATATTAATCTGTTTACTTACATTATTTTTTTTTCAGAAATCTTAGTTATTATAATAATTATCTTTCTTTCTGTTGTTGTTTTTGATCATTTGACAAATAGAATTCCAACTATTAAAAATATATATTGGTTTCGGTGAAATGAAAAGGACATTTAATCGGTGCAACGGTTTGAAGAGAAAAGAAAGGGGAATGGTAGTACCATTACTATATGTAAGCTAAGATTAGTATGGAGATTTCATTTGTTGTTATTGTAGACGATAGGACAAATAAAAACTGTTTTTAATGACAGGACAAATAAAAATTGAAATAAAAATTGTTTTCAGTAAAGCGCAAATGACGTTCCGGCCTTCAGGAGGCTAAGGAAACGCTCTCGATTCTTGTTTGTCGTAATTTCTGTTTCATTTTAAATTTGATTTGACTATTCATTTGAATTTTTTTATCGGTTCCATTTATTCATTAATATAAATTTCTATTAATTTTAAGCTTAAATTATTTTATTATGCTACATTTTTTACTGCTTTACTACTACTGTTAGCTACTTTATTCTGCTCGTCTTTGTTTTAAATAATGGTCTTTTTCTTTGAATTTGTTTGGAAAATATTTTTGGAAAAATTGAAAGGTTAATTAAAACTTTGTTATCAAAGGAATGTAAAGTATGTGATTTTTTTTTATTAGGTCTATACGCAGGCGATAGAAACTTCAAGCATGGCCACTCTAGGATTCTCTCAGAGTGTCAAAAAGTTCGCTAGTATTTAGGAGTTTTTGATGAAATTAACAATGAAACGATTTCCAGTCCGCTCAGTTTCAAGTGGGTGCATAGAGAAACATAGGATAAAACACTGGAAGCAACGAATGATTTGCCTCCATCCACGCCTAGCACTCCCTGCCAAGCGCTGAACATAAGGAGATCGGTGCCTGCGCTACCCGGACCTCACTGATCCGTATGCAAAAGTTTGTTGTTTTTCTTGCTGAAGAAATTAAAACTATACGCTGCATCTAAAGATGAACCCATGAAATATTAAATACATACCGGTTTAATACGTTTTAAATTTTAGGAAACTATTCATATTCACTTTTCGTACCATTTCTTCAATTGTATTAACTGCTAATAATAGAAATAAAGTACACTTACACAACAGAGCTTCGAGGGCTAAGTGGAGGATGTATCTCTGGAGGCTCAGCATTGTAGAAAACTTTCTTGAGAGCTTCAAGTACCATGACTCCATCGGTGAAGACACGGTAGGTCAAGAGGAACGTGTTTAAAAAATCAATTGACAAAAATCGGAGATCTGTGAGGCGCTCCAAGAGTCTTTCGGGCGTGGCGTATCTTATTTGAGGAACCTGTGAATGATACTTGAGACAACTTTCGGGAAATCACGCCAGAAGCAAAAGTCAAGGACACTGGCCGAAGTAGTTTCTTTGATAATAAATTTAGAAAGAAAAATTATGTTTATTTTTTAAAGATAAGAAAAAATATTTTTTTTATAGAATCAAAATTTGTTTTCTAACCTAGCTGGAACCTGGTTTAAAAGCGAATCACGGCGCATAGTGATCGAAATTCTAAAAGTGTATTTTCTAAGATAATATTTAATGAGAAACATTTCACAGTGAGTGTTGATTTGGAAATAGTAAATATTACACTACTATTTTACTACTTTATCTACTATGTAATAGTTAATTTTAAGAGAATTATAATTTCTAATTATTAATTATTTTTTTAAAGGAGACTGAAACCCCTCGAAAATGACATCAAATGGATGTTCAAAGTACCCCAATGAAGTCATGTGTAACTTGCAATCCCCTAACTTGATCAGCAAGAAGCAGCATTTTTGAATGGGTAGCCCTGATGTGCCCAGTTTCCCCCAGAATCAGTCAAACCAGGGGTCGTAAAATGTAGAGGAGGCTCATTTAAACAGAAATTAGAATATCTAGTACCCTTTTGACTTGAACAGGCCGTTGACTTGAACAACTCTCTGCAACATGGTATAGAGCTTTGAAGAGTCTGCAATATTTCTCAGGGACCAATCGATTCTAGAATCTACCAAAGAGCTTCTCGGTTCACTGAGTAGAACGAAGCACGGAAGCCGATGAAGGCAAGAAAAGCTTTACGTCGGAAATTTGTAGCCTTTTCTATTGTCTGTCGAATCGTGAAAATTTTCGATGGTTGAACGGACTAACATAAAAACAGCTTGCTCCAGTCGCCGAATCCTACAAAGAACATTCCGACATCGATCCAATAGGACCATTGGGAAAAGTTTTCTCGAAACTGACAGCAGAGTTACTCGATGGTAATTTGAGCAGTCGCTTGTAGAGCCTTTCCTCTTCCATATGAGGATAATGACACACTTCCACCAACTTTCGGGGACTACATCAGTTTGCCAGATTATGGAGAGCAGAGTGTGGAGGAACAGAAGCATTGTAGGGCTTGCATACTTCGGCAGTTTGAAGCTTAAGCCACAGATACCAGCAGATTTATGATTATTGAGCCTTTTAACTGCATCTTTGATTTCTTAGGGGCTGAATGGCTCATCTGCTTCATTTCTTTAACTGCTAGACTGGGTGAGACTAACATTTGGAGGGACAGACGGGCTGGCATTAATTTGGAGTGAGCAGAAGTGGTCCTTCTGCTGCTCAAGACAGGAACCCTTGTCAGAAAGAAGTGTCCCATCCCTGGCTAGGACAGGTCCCAAAGTAGGACTATTATATTTTGTTAGATCTCGGAGATGTTAGAACAGACTACCCGTCTCTTTATTTTTTGCAGCTAGTTCAATGTAATCAACTTTCCTTGCAACGAACTGAGTTCGGTCCGTTGAGTGAGTGTGTTCCACAATCCATTAAGCTTTCGTTAAGTGGCCATATCCCCAAGGAGTCTTGCCCTTCGTCTTTGGTCTTGCCAAGCACCAGCTGTGCTGCTTCGCTCGTTTGCAATTTAAAATACTTCCAGGCAACTTCGCCGGTACTAAGTGTACTAAGCAGCTCGAAGTGATTCGATACCTCAGTGCTATACTTCAAGCTTCCCAACATCTGCAGCAACTGGCCTTCTTCCCGGTCGTTGTTCTTGGAGGCGAAGCTGAAGTTCCGTACACACAAACCTGTGACATGCATTCCTGAGCTCTGTTGATCAGTAAGCCCTACAGTTTTTCAATGATGATCTCCAGCGTTTAGAAATAATGACGTGGTCGATCATTTTCGTCGTGCAACCGTAATTACTATAAAACGTGCACTGGTGGGTGGATTTGCGTTGAAGTAGGTATTTGCGATAACAAGGTTGTGGGAACGGCATAGTTCAAGTAGGCGAAGGCCATTATCATCATGGATCCCAATGCAGAAGAAAACAAACAAAATATTACCTTAACTTCAAAATGTAGCACAAAACGATCCAAAAAGTGACAAAAACTTTTTTACACCCATTTCGAATGGACCGGACTATGTTAGAAACTTAGGAGAATGCTAATTAAATTGACAGTTCTAGTGCCCATTTGAAAGGTTGGAAGCTGCTGGAGGGCAATCAACCTCCCCTCGATTTCTTATCTGCTATTTGAACCTCGTGTAGCCTCTAACCTATCAATTCAGAATTTTGAGATATCTGTTTTGTTCAAAAACTTAAAAAAGGCTAATAAGTTCGCCTTTGGAATCGATATCACCGCCACAGCCCCAGTGTTAACTTTTATATTACCCTGTTATGATAAATCAACCGCCAGAAACACAAAAAAGGGTTGAAACTAAACAAACATAAGAAAATAAATATTATAGGACATAAGGGGTCTGCAGCCTGTTTTTGGCCTTGGGTCAAAATAAACCACAGTGTGAAAAGAAAAGGGACGTTAGGGTCAGTGATATTTTCATTTCATAATAGTCTTTTAGTGAACAATACTTAGAATTTTATTAAGAAAATAATTACAATGCGTTTTTAAGTTTAAATTATTATCATAAAAACTAAAAAAATTGTCAGTCTGTCATTCAGTGATGACCCATGGGTTACAGGTTGCCAAAATCTGTACTGCACCACATATTCTGCCTATTTTTTGGAAAATAGGTAAAATATTCCAAAATTTCTTATTTTTTTCATTATTATCATTTGTCATACTTTCTCTAAGGTAGCTCAATTTTACATGTGGAGGGAAATTTTCCATGGGGAGGAATTTTCCAGGGGAAATTTTCTGGAGGGGGGGCTGAATTTTTCGGGGGTATTTCTGGGGGACTTGTCCACGGGAGAAGTTTTCCAGGGTGATTTTTTGCGGTGGATTCTCTATGGGAGAATTTCCCGGGGTTGTTTTCCGGGGAAATATCCCTAGCACCCCCACAAGATGGTTGCGATGGACCTATCGAGACAAATTTGTGATAAACAAATAAATGTAAATAGTATCTTTTAAATGAGCCATTAAAAATCTTCCCAAGATCTTGGAGTGGCTTAAAACCTCTGGCAGAAAAAAGGAGAAAAATCATTGCTACCCATACAGTTTTCTTTGTTTCTGAAAGTTGGGGCTCAAAACCTCCAGTAAATAGTTTCAGGCCATGAAAAATCGATTGGCTACGTTAGAATATATATTCAATGACTTTAACGCCCTCATTAGGCAACAATTGATGTTTTATGGTACAAAATGACAGAAAACGATAGTTTGCTCGGTAGCAATCTCTGTTGTCATAGGCAGCACAGTAGCGCTGCCTAAGTAAAGAACGATGTCACTATATGTTGCGACTTCTACTCAATACAGCTTTATTCCAATATTCTACGACTGCTGGCCTGATACAGTTCTCCCTGAAAAAAAAAACCGGAAAAGAACGGAGACACATCAGTGTCTACTTTCGAAGATAAATGTACAGTTTCCAAAAGGATGACTAATTTGCAAATAAATCTAAGGTATAAATAATCATGAGCACCACGCTATTTTGAAATACGCTATAATAATACATTACGCTATTTTGAAATTCAAAAAGGGCTCATTCGATTGCAAATTAGAAGGGCATGTGCCCTTTTAATTAGTTGAAAGTGATTCGAGGATAAAAATACTCCTTTGTCCCTCACCATTTCCCCAAACCCAGCCATTCAAAATTTTGAGATAGCTATTTTGTTAGACGTAGTTAAAAGTCCGGAAATTATGTTTTTGAGGATGATACTCCCCCCACAGCCCTTAGGGCAAGGGTTGTAAATTATGCCCTGGGGGCATATAAGTTTTTTTTTTTATAGAGAGCATTGTCGTAGAAGATTCAAAAAAAGAATCATACAATTGGAAATTGAAACGGCTAGTGCCCTTTTTAATAGTCGAAAGTGATTGGAGCGCAAGTAGCCCCCCTCTCACTCCCACCACTTCCCCAAACACGTCCAATCAAAATTTTGAGATAACCATTTTGTTCAACGTAGTTGAAAGGTCCGGAAATTATGTCTTTGAGGATGACAACCCCCTCACAGCCCTCAGGACAAGGGTTGTAAGTAATGTCCTGAGGCATATAAGGTTTCTTATAGAATGTGTTGTCGTAAAAACTTCAAAAAGGGCTCATTCGATTAGAAATTGAAAGGGCTAGTGCAATTTTTACTAGTCGTACGTGATTGGAGGGCAACTAACCCCCCTCTCACGCCCACCATTTCCGCAAACACATTGAATCGAAATTTTGAGATAGCAATTTTCTTCAACGTAGTTGAAAGTTCTGGAAATTAGGTCTTAGAGGATGACAACCCCCCCCCCCCCCCCGCCCGGGGGGGGGGGGGTGTTGTTTTTGGGCGGGGGGCATATAAGGTTTTTAGTGAAAGCTTTGTCGCAGAAACTTGAAAAGGGCTCATTCGATTGGAAATTGTAAGGGCTAGTGCGTCTTTTAATAGTGGAAAGTGATTGGAGAGCAACTAACGCCCCTCTCACGCAAACCATTTCCCCAAACACATCCAATAAAAAATTGAGATAGTCGTTTTGTTAAACGCAGTTTAAATTCTGTAAATTAGTTTTTGGGGATGACAACCCCCTCACAGCCCTCAGGGCAAGGGTTGTAATTTATGCCCTGGGGGCATATAAGGTGTTTATACAAAGCTCTGTCGTAGAAACTCAAAAACGGCTCATTCGATTGGAAATTAAAAGGGATAGTGCCCTTTTTAAAATTCAAAAGTGATTGGAAGGATTTTTATAGTAAAGATCGATGTGGGTACAATGTATTATTATATATATATTTTTTTTAGACCAGGGCACTTCGTATCGAAGGAGTTTTTGTAGGAACTTCAAAAAGGGCTCTTTCGATTGAAAATAGAAAGGACTAAAGCCCTTTCTAATAGTCGAATTTCATTGTAGGGCAACTAGTCCCCCTCCAACGCCCACCCTCCTATTTGCCCCTTATATTTGAAATCTAAATGTTGCCTTAAGATTAAATCAAAATGCACTGGGTCAATGTTAATTTCCAATAAGGCATTTCACCAGTATCCCAAGAACGACTGGGGGTATTATGTTTAAACCTTCAGGGCTACTTCTGCTCTTAAAATTTAACCAAATCAAAATAGCGTAAGTGTATCCAATCTCTCAAAGAAAGTAAACAGTTTTTTTTTTTGCGAATAGTAACAAGTTTTCTATTTCAGTTCATCTAGAGCAGGTATGAAACTAAATTAAACATTAGTATTTGTTTCCAGATTTTTAAAAGGGTGTGAGTTGTTAAAAATTGCTGAGAATTTTTCTCCAGCATACAAATAGCAGGCCAAACTGTACAGTCTTGAAAAAAAAAACGAAAAGATTTAAAGTATTATTTTCTTTTCCTCTGAAAAGACTATGTCAACATAAAACGAATAGAAATTAATTAGAAAAAAATTTTTTTTCCACAAAATAAGTTTTTCAAAAAAAAGTAAACGAATCCATTAAACCAAATATGAGAAAAAATAAAATCAAATAACCGTGAAACCACCACAAATGAGCATCGATAAATAAATGAAACCCAAAACGAACAGAAATTACAATAAATAACCGAGTCAAACTCAAACCGAGCAGAAATTAACGTGATTAGGGTTCATAACCCCTATGACTTCCCAAGGCCAGAACATAATTTGCACTTTACTGAGAAAAAATACAAATGAATGTGCATTGTCAGTTTAATATACATATACTGGTTTTTAGTAATCAAACTGTTAATATTATTTGATTTATTAAAGTTTTAAAAGTAAAAAAAATTATATTTTTTCAGTAAATTTGAAATTATGTTCTGGCCTTGGGATGGCATAGGGGTTTTGAGCCCTACTCATGTTAATTTCTGCTCGGTTTGAGTTTGACTCGGTTATTTATTGTAATTTCTGTTTGTTTTGGGTTTCATTTATTCATCGACACCAATTTGTGGTTGTTTCACGCGTAGTAGATTATTTGATTTTATTTTTGCTCATTTTTGGTTTAATGGAATTCTTTACTTTTCTTTGGAAAACTTGTTTTGTGGAAAAAGTTTTTTTGAATTAACTAAAAATAATATAGTGTTTGGAATATAGAATATAAGTGGGTTTAAATACACCTAAGACGGGTCCGGGGAGCAAAGACTGTTTTTATTTTGATGTTCATGGTACTTTAAGGGTCACAAAAACGTCAAGAAATTCTTGAGTTCCAAAAATTTTGAATTTATTCTACTTACGCTATTCTACTTATATGATTTGCTTTCTATGGGGTCCATCCTTACCCAGAGCCAATGAACGCTGTCCAGTGGACGTTGGAGCAACATCAATGGGCTGTTCTTTTTCAGTAAGTTGTGACTACTTTGGCGCAACTCAGAAAGTCCCAATCCTCCTGCCCACTCTAGCGTTATAATTTCAACAAAACCATAATAATACCCTTACCTTGCAGGAATTTAATGTTCTGCTGAACCGTATGTCAACATCATCTTTGAAAAGACGTGGATCATTACGAATGGAATGAGGCTGAGAGACTGATGACGTATCTGGGCCAGATCCGTGGACAAAGTCGTAAAAGTGAACGTTATCAATGCACTGAAATGGAAGAAATTCAAACTGAAATTTAAACGAAAATTTAGTTATAATAAGAGTGCTGGAATCAGTGCTTTCACTACTAACGGGCTTCATATGACTTCCCGAATTTCGCCAAGAGACAGATGTGTTCAACGAAATTTCTCTGAAAACAGCGTTAACAAAGAGCAACAATTTGAATTTCGTGTTAACATTCGTGCATTTTACTAAATTTAATTTTCAGGGTAATTTAGGAGAACCAAGTTTTCGCTAGTAGTGACGGAGTTATTGGTTTAAAAGCAGCCATAGGGGTGTACATTTCGGGCTACTAGCCCCTAAAGACGTCTTTACTTGCATCTGGATCTTACGTAATACTATAGCGCACCTCTAACGGTATAGTACACCTACGTGACAGGGAGTTGTTATATAATAGGGTTTGTTTACTTTTGATTGTTACTTAATACGACGTGTTAGAGTCGAATAGTCTACCAGGAAAGTTTTTTTAAGACATTTTTCTTCAAGATATTTTTCAAGACATTCCAAGACATTTTAAAGACATTTTTTATTCAAGACGTTTTTCAAGACGTTTCAAGACATTTGAACACGTTTTTAAGAATTTTTTTCAAGACATTTTTCCTGACGTTTCAAGAGATTCCAAGACATTTTTTAATCATTTTTCTTCAAGAAGTTTTTCAAGACGTTCTAAAGATTCTAAAAATCTAAAGATTTTTGTCCATATTAGTATTCGAAAGAGATTTCCATCCAATGGAATGGAGCCCTACACAGCTGGACTATGAAAACTTTGCTAATATTATTGTTTGGTTAAGACTTTCTGCTTTAAAACCTATTGCAAGCAAGGAGAGCCACTGTCCCACTTACTAGAATGATTAAATGGATCGTATGTTTTCCCACGCCTGCAATAATTGACATGCAGCTGTACAAATTGATTACTATAATCTGGTTACATTTGATGTGCATCTGCTTGTTCAGTAATACTTCAGTGGGTATCATCAGTTAATATTGGGGTTACTCTTAGCACATTTTTTTTTTTTTAGTAATAGAGTATCAAAAGTCTTTCTTTTCCTCTTCACTACACATAATTTAGTACTTATATTATTTGTAACCTTGAACGAGCACACGTATGAATATAGGCAACAAGATACTTAAATTTTGTAAATGTAACGTAAAAGAAATGTAAAGAATGAAGGCTTTTTATTGTACATACAAGTTTTATTAATACAGAAAAATTACAAGCATTATTAAAACACAGACAAAGTAGTGAAAACACAACAAACGGAAAAACCAAACCTTAAAAAAGCTTATAAAGAATAAAATACAAGCAAAAAGAACAATGAATTAATGAAAGGTGGGAACACTAGCATGCAATTCAACCAGTGGCCCTAGCATTCGATCCCATCGGTTGTATCCAATCCTACAGGGTTCCAAGTATCCTGTTCCACCGGGCCCCTAGTAGCCAATTCCAACGGGGCCCTAGCAGCCAATTCCACCAGGAGATGGCAAATTTCAATGTCAGCCCACATCTAGAAAATTCTGAATATCTTTCTGATCCAACTGGAGTGACTTCTAAAGGTGATAGAAAGGGACACTTATTTTATCTAGATTTGCATCTACCGACGAGATAAAAAGTGCTTGATCGATTTTTGACCTGTAGAGGTGCTGGAGGACCAAGATATTTACTTTGATGACCAAAAGAAAGCAAAGTGAGTTGAGCAGGTTGTGGGATGATGATCAAACAATTGATAATCAAACATGGCCTTTACTGTATTGGCTTGCAAATCACTCGATACTGCAATATGATCCAAGTTGGAAGTTCGCAATGACCTATAAAATATGTAAAATCACGCGTTTAAATCAAACAATCAAGAAACCACTCAATATACCCTTAACTAGTGTTGTACGTGGCGAAGTATGAAAATTTGGCTACGTTCATCTGAAGACCCCCGGAGAATTAGAAACGAACCTTATAAGGCTTAAGGGACAATCCCTCCCAAGCCTACAGAATGAACCACCGACCCTTATCCATAATAACTCAAGCTCTATTATATACAACTGTACACATTTTTCAAGCCTCAACTGGATTATCTAGTCATATGACGCGTTAAAATAAATACCTCAGTTAACCATTTATTTTTTGGGACTACCTGCACCTTTAGAAACGAATGCGCTACCGTACGGTATTGCTGCCTCTAAAACTCGAGACCCAATATGCGTATAGTTTTCGATAATTCTAAATCAACTGACTATCTCGGAATTTTACACAATAGCATTTTCGTCTTCATTTGGGTAGAACTGTTGTTTTGTATCACAAAACGACAGAAAACGCCTCTTTGCTAACGAAAGTCCTTTTGTCTAAAATACAAGTCAATGTTAACCGTTATTTTGTTGGACTACCAGCAACCTTAAAAATGAATGCGGCACCGTAAGGCATTACTGCCTCTGAAACTCGAGGCTCAATATCCGTATGGCCTTCCTTTGGCTAGAATTGTTGTTTTGCACCAGAAAATGGCTGAAATCGCCATTTTGCTGTGAAAAGTCTTTTTGGCTAAAACAAATATCTATGTTAACCGTTGTTTTCTAGGGCTATCAGCACATTTAGTAACCAAGGCGATACCATACGGAATTACTGCCTCTGAAACTGGACTCTCTGAATTTGTGTAAAGAGTTTTGATAATTGTAAATCAATTTTCTATCTCAGAATTTTAACACAATAAGTTTTTGGTCTTCTTTTGGCTAGAATTTTTGTTTTGCATCACAAAATAGCTGAAAGTTCAACTTTGCTGCAGGACAGTCTTTTTGGCTAAAATAAATGTCTATATTAACCGTTAATTTGTAGGACTCGTTTTGGTTAAATCCTCTGTCCGAGAGGACGAGGGTTCGAATCCTTGTTTACTCAATTATTTGGGTTTGGGAAGGGGGTCAGTGGTGTGTTTCTGTAAGCTCATCCAGAGTCAACCCAGCTTTAAATGGGTAGCTGGAGATATCTGGGGAAGGTAAACAGGATGGGTGTGCGAATGCACGGGATGGCTGGCCCCTAACCCTCCATTGCACTTCCTGGCTGAAGCAGAGGATGGTTGCCCCCCCCCCCCCCTGCAGAAAACACCCTCCCGCAGAAAATACCACCCTGGAAAATATCCACCCCCTCGGAAAATATCCCCTACGGAAATGCACTTCCTGGATGAAAGGCCAAGAGACGGATATCAGCACCACCGTTAGGGATTGTAAAGTCCAATGCCGTATTCTTTACCTTTCCTTTTAAGTTTTTAGGACTACCTACAGCTTTAGGAACGAATACGTCACTGAACAGCATTGCCACCTCTGAAACTGGAGACTCAGTATGTGTATATTTTTTCGGTAATTCTAAATATATTGACTACCGCAGATTTTTAAACAATAGATTTTTGGCCTTAATTTGGCTAGAATTATCGTTTTGCACAAATGGCCACTTTATGGCCAAATGGCCAAATGGCCTGTTTTGCACAAATAAACGCCACTTTGCTGTGGGACAGTCTTTTTAGCCATAATAAATATATCTTTTAACCGTTTATTTTGTAGGACTACCTGCACCTTTAGAAACGAATGTGCCACCATACGACATTACTGCCTCTGCAACAGGAGAATTAATTCGCCTCTTGTTTTTTTATAATTCTAAATCAATTGACTATCTCAGAATTTTCACACAATAGCTCATTGACTGTCTTTCAGCTAGAATTGTGGTTTTGCATGCCAAAATAGCTGAACCCACCACTTTGCTGTGGGACGATCTTTTTAGCTAAAATAAATGTCTGTGTAAGCCGTTTATTTTGTAGGTCTTTCTGCAACTTTGGAAACGAATGCCCTATCGTACGGCATTATTGCCTCTGAAACATGAGGCTCAATATGCGTATAGTTTTTCGAATTAATTGACTATCTCAGAATTTTCAAACGAGGCCAATCTATGTTGACTGTTTTTCTTAGTGAAACTTATTGTATGTTAATTTTTTGCTCTTGAAACTTGTTGTAGTTTTTTGTCATCATGAGAGTCGCTTTATATTGGTTTGTTTCTTCGTAAAACATGTTGAATGTTCATTTTTTCTTCATGAAACTCATTCTACGTGAATTTGTTTTCTATTCGTGAAACTAGTTGCATGTTGGTTTTTTGTTCATAAAATAGGTTGTATTTAGATTATTTCTTCGTGAAACCTGTCACAATTCTTCGAGAAATCTGTTGCATGTTAATTTTTTCCTCGTGAAACTCGTTGTACTTTAATTTTTCTTGGAGAAACTTGTTGTACGTTGATTTTTTCTTTCACGAAACTTATTTTATCTTGATATTTTCCTTCGTGAACTATGTTGCATGTTGGTTTTTTGTTTGTGAAACTTATTGCATGCGGATTTTTCTCTTCGTGAAACTTGTTCATTGTTTTTTTCCTCCTAAAGCGGTTTTGTTCGTGGAACTTGTTGCCTGCTGATTTTTGTTAGTGAAACCTGTTCATATGCATCATTTCTTCAAGAAAAAAATCTATATTAATTTCTGTCTTCGAGAAACTTATTATACTTTTATTTCTTCTTCATGAAACTTGCTGCATGTTGATTTTTCTCTTGGTAATATTTGTACACTGAATTTTCTCTTCGTGAAACCGGTTTTGTTCACTGAACTTGTTGCATGCTGATTATTGTTCGTGAAACTAAATTTATCTCGATATTTTTCTTCGTAAACTTGTTGTATGATGAATTATTGTCTGGTGAAACTTAAATTATCATGATATTCTTCTTCATGAAACTTCTTGCATGTGGATTATTTCTTCAGGAAACTTAATGCATCTTGATTTATACTTTCGAGAAAGATGTTATATTTTTACTTCTTCTTCTTCATGAAACCTGTCAAATGTTGATTTTTCTCTTTGTGAAAATTGTATATTGATTTTTCTCCTCGTGAAACCAGTTTTGTTCATGGTTCTTGGTGTTTGATGATTTTTGTTCGTGAAACTTAATTTATCTTGATATTTTTCTTCTAGAAACTTATTGTATGTTGATTTATTCATTCGTAAAATTTAATTTACCATGATATTCTTTCTTCGTGAAACTTGTTGCTTGTTTGTTTTTTCTTCGTGAAACATGATACATGCTGATTTTCGTTCGTGAAACTTGCTGCATGTGTATTATTTCTTCAAGAAACTTAATGTATCTTGATTTATGTGTTCGAGAAACTTGTTATAATTTTATTTCTTCTTCAAGAAACTTGTTGCATTTTGATTTTTCTCTTCTTGAATTTCGTACATCAATTTTTCTTCTCGAGAAACCGGCTTTGATTGTGAAACATGTTGGGTGCTGATTTTTGTTCGTGAAACGTAATTTATCTTGATCATTGTTTTTGTTAAACTTATTGTATGTTGATTTGTTCTTTCGTGAAACTTAATTTATCATGTAATAGTTCTTCGTCAAACTTGTTGCCTGTTGGTTTTTTCTTCGTGAAACATGATGCATGCTAATTTTTTTTCGTGAAACTTGATGCTTGTGGATTATTCCTTCAAGAAACTTAACGTATCTTGATTTATGTTTTTGACAAACTGTCGTAAAACTTAGTGTATCTCGATACTTTTCTTTGTGAAACTTTTTGCATGATGATTTATTCTTTCTTAAAACTTGTTTTTTTTTGAAACATAATGCCTGCTGTTTTTTGTTCGTGAAACTTGTTGCATGTGGATTATTTCTTCAAGAAACTTAATGTATCTTGATTTGTGTATTCGAGAAACGTGTTATATTTTATTTCTTCTTCATGAAACTTGTTGCACATTGCTTTTTATCTTAGTGAAACTCGTACATTGATTTTTCTCCTCGTGAAACTGATTTTGTCTGTGGAACTTGTTGCGAGCTGATTTTTATTCGTGAAACTTAATTTATCTGGATATTTTTCATCATGAAACTTGTTTTACGTTGATGTATTCTTTCGTGAAACTTAACTTATCATGTTATTTATTTTCGTGAGACTTGTTGCATGTAGGTTTTCCCTTCATGAAAACTGATTCGTGATAATTTTTGTTCGTGAAACTTGTTGCATATGGATGATTTCTTGAAGAAACTTAAAGTATCTTGAATTATTTATGCGGATTTTTGTTCGTGTAACTTGTTTCAGGTGGATTATTTATTCAAGAAACTTAATGTATCTTGATTTATTTCTTCGAGAAACTGGTTGTATTGTCTTTCTTTTTCATAAAACTTGTTGCATTTTGACTTTTCTTGTCGTAAGACTTGTATATTGTTTTTTTCTCGTGAAACCCCTTTTGTTCATCGAAGTTATTGCGCTCTGATTTTTCTTCGTGAAACTGGACTTGTCATAATATTTTTCTATGTGAAACTTGTTGTAAGTTTGTTTCTTCCTTCAGTGAAATCTAATTTATCATGATATTTTTCTTCTTTGTGGCATATTGTTTTTTTCCTTCGTGAAACCTGATGCATGCCGATTTTTGCTTATTTCTTTGTTGGATTGTTACTTCAAAAAAAACATAATATATCTTGATTTTTGTCTTTGAACACTTAATATATTTTTATTTCTTCTTCGAGAAACTTATTGCATATTGAATTTTCTCTTCGAGAAACATATACATTGTTTTTTCTGATTTTTGTTTGTAAAACTTAATTTGTCTTAACATTTTTCTTCGTGAAATTATTTGTATGTTGTTTTATTCTTTCGTGAAACTTAATTTATTATGATGTTTGTCTTCGTGAAACATGAATCATACTGATCTTTGTTCGTGAAACTTGTTGTATGTGGAGTATGTCTTTAAGAAACTTAATGTCTCTAATGTATCTTGTTGCGTGCTGATTTTTGTTTGTGAATCTAACTGATCCTAAATTTTTTTTCGTGAAACTTGTTGTGTGTTGATTTTTTTGGTGAAACTTAATTTATTATTATGTTTTTCTCAGTGAAACCTAATGGCTGCTGATTTCTGTTACGTGAAACTTGTTGCAAATTGATTAATTCTACAATAAACTTAATGTATCTTGATTCATGTCTTCGAGAACCTTGTTATATTTTTATTTATTCTTCGTGAGACTCGTTGTATGTTAACTATTCTCTTTATGAAACTTGTACATTGATTTGTCTCCTCGTGAAACTGGTTTTGTTCGTGGATCTTGTTGCGTGCTGATTTTTGTTCATGAAACTTAATTTATCTTGATACGTTTTTTCGTGAAACTTGTTGTATTTTAATTTATTCTTTCTTGAAAATTAATTTATCGTGATATTTTACTTTGTGAAACTTGTTGTATGTTGGTTGTTAATTCGTGAAATATGGTGCATGCTGATTTTTGTTTTGGAAACTTTTTGATGTGGATTATTTCTTAAAAAAAACTTAATGTATCTTGAATTATGTCTTCGAAAACTTGCTATATATTTATGTCTTCTTCAGAAACTTGTTGTATGTTGATTGTTTTCTTCCTTGAACTTGTACGCCATTTTCTTACATGCTAAAAGGTCAATTTTACCTAACCTTACCGACATAACCTACAAACGATAGGTTGGGTTAGATAGCGCACCATCCTAAACTACCATGCGTAGGTTAGGTTGGTTAGATTAGGTCAGGTTAACCTAACCTACTAGCACATAAGAAAAAGACATACAAGTTTCACGAAGAGAATCATCAACATGTAGCAAGTTTCATGAAGAATAAATTATAATATAACAAGTTTTTGATGACATATATTAAGATACAATACGTTTCTTGAAGAAATAATACATACGCAACAAATTTAACGAACAACTTCAGCACGTATCTTGTTTCACGAAAAAAATCCAACGTACTATAAGTTTCACGAAACAAATATCATGATAAATTATGTTTCACGAAAGAATAAATCAACATAACTCAAGTTTTCCGAAGAAAAATATCAAGATAAATTAAGTTTCTCGAATAAAAATCAGCACGCAGCAAGTCCCACGAACAGGAGAAAAATTAATTTAAAATTTTGATGAAAAAAAATCATAATGAAACAAGTTTCATGAAGAAGAAATAAAAATATAACAAGTTTCTCGAACACAAAAATTAATATTGCAACAAGTTTCAAGAAAAAAACAGTAAGCATCATGTTTTAAGAAGAAAAAACCCATATGTAACAAGTTTCACGAAGAAAAATTTATAATGATAAATTAAGTTTAACGAAAGAATAAAAGAACATACGACAAGTTTCACGTACATAAATATTAATATGAATTAAGTTTCACGAAGAATAATCAGCACGCAACAAGTTCCATGAACAAAACCTATTTCAGGAGGAAACAAAAATTAATTTAATCGTTTCACAAAAAGAAAAATGAACATGCAACAAGCTTCATGAAGAAGAAAAAACACATCAAGTTTTTCAAAGACCTAAATCAAGATAAATTATCTTCCTTGAAACAATAATCCGAGCGAAACAAGTTTCACAAACAAAAATCAGTATTCATCATGTTTCACAAAGACAAATGAACATACAAAATTTTTAAGAACAAAAATATCATGATAATTACCTTTCACGAAAAAATAAATCAACATAAACAAGTTTCACGAAAAAAATTATCAAGATATAATAATTTTCACGAACAAAAATCAGCACACTACAAGTTTCACGAACAAAAGCGGTTTCACGAGGAGAAAAAACTATTTACAAATTTCACGAAGAGAAAAATCAACATGCAACAAGATTCATGAATAAGACCTAAAAATATAACGAGTTTCTCGAAGATATAATTCTAGAAACTTTAAGTTTCTTGAAGAAATCATCCATATGTAACAAGTTTCACGAGAAAAAAATATTATGAATGATGTTCCATAAAAAAAAACAACATTCAACCAGTTTGCCGAAGGAAAATAACATGATAAACTAAGTTACGCGAAAGAATAAATCAACATACATCAAGTTTCACGAAGAAAAATATGAAGATAAATCAATTTTAACGAATAAAAATCAGCACGCAAAAACTTCCACGGACAAAACCGGTTTCACGAGGAGAAAAATCAATGTACGATTTTCACAAAGAGAAAAATCAATATGCAACAAGTTTCATGAAGAAGAAATAAAAATATAATAAGTTTCTAACACATAAATCAAGATAAATTATCTTTCTTGAAGCAATAATCCGCGCAAAAAAAGTTTCACAAACAAAAATCAGTATTCATCATGTTTCACAAAGAAAAATCAACATGAAAAAGTTTCACAAAGAAAAATATCGTGATAATTAACTTTCACGAAAAAATAAATCAACATACAACAAGTCTCAAGAAGAAAAACATCAAGGTATACTAAGTTTCACGAACAAAAATCAACACGCAACAAGTTCCACCAACAAAAGTGGTTTCACGAGGGGAAAAATTAATGTACAAGCTTCACGAAGGGAAAAATCAACATGCAACAAGATTCATTAATAAAAAATAAAAATATAACGAGTTACTCGGAGACACAAATCTAGAAACCTTACGTTTCTTGAAGAAATCGTCCTTATGCACCAAGTTTCACGAGCAAAAATTATCATGCATCATCTTCCACGAAGAAAACACCAGCATTCAACAATTTTGACGAAGAAAAATAACACGATAAACTAAGTTTTGCGAAAGAATAAATCAACATACATCAAGATTCACGAAGAAAAGCATGAAGATAAATTAATTTTCACGAATAAAAATCAGCACGCAATAACTTCCACGGACAAAACTGGTTTCACGAGGATAAACATCAATATACGAGTTTCACAAAGAGAAAAATCAATATGTAACAAATTTCATGAAGAAGAATTAAAAATACAAAAAGTTCCTCGAAGACAGAAATCAAGATCAATTCAGTTTCTTGAAGAATAAATCCTCATGAAACTAGTTTCACGAACAAAATCAGCCTGCATTATGTTTCCGGAAGAAAGAAACACCTTGCAACAAGTTTCACGAAGATAAATATCATGAAAAGTTAAGTTTCAAGAAAGAATAAATCCTCATGCAACAAGTTTCACGAAGAAAAATATCGAGATGAATTAAATTTTACGAACAATAATCAACAGGCAACAAATTATGAACAAGTTTCACAAACAGAAAAAATAATATGCAACAAGTTTCATGGAGAAGAAATAAGAGAATGCCAAGTTTCTCGAAGACATAAATCAAGATACATTCATTTTCTTGAAGAAATAATCCTCATGCAACCAGTTTCACGAACAAAAATCAGCCTGCATTATGTTTCACGAAAAGAAAAAAACTTGCAACATGTTTCACGAAGATAAATATCATGATAAATTAAGTTTCAAGAAAGAACAAATCCTCATGCAACAAGTTTCACGAAGAAAAATATCGAGATAAATTAAGTTTTATGAACAATAATCAACAGGAAACAAATTCCATGAACAAAACCGGTTTCACGAGGAGAAAAATCTATGTACAAGTTTCACGAAGAAAAAAATCAACATGCAACAAGTTTCATAGATAAGAAATAAAAATATAATAAGTTTCTCGAAAATACAAATCAAGATAAATTAAGTTTCTTGAAGAAATGATCTAAATGCAGCAACTTTCATGAACAAAAATAAGTATGCATCATGTTTAAGAAGAAAAAAACAGTTTCACGTAGAGAAAAATCAGATACAATAAGTTCCACGAACAAAAAACCAACAGTCAATATTTTTCACCAAGAAATTTGTAAAGGTAAAGTAAGTTTCACGAAAGAAAAAATCAACGTACAACAAGTACCCCGAAGAAAAACTAAAAGTACAACAAGTTTCACCAGGATAAAATTAAGATACAACAGGTTTCACCAAGAAATAATCAACATAAATATATTTCATTAACAAAAAATCAACACGCAACTAGCTTCACGAAGAGAAGACAAAATAACGTAGAGCAAGTTTCATGAAGAAAAAATCAATATGCGACATATTTGACAAAGACAAAATCAACATAAAACAATTTTTATGATGATAAAATAAATATATAACAACTTTCATGAAGAAAAAATTAACATACAACAAGTTTCACGAAGAAAAAAACCGATATACATTGGCCTTGCTTGAAAATTCTGAGATATTTAATTTATTCAAAAAACTATACGCATATTGAGTTTCTTATTTCAGAGGTATTAAGAACATACGGGGGTGCATTCGTTTCTAAGGATGCAAGTAATCCTACACAATTAACGGTGAATATAGAAATTAATTTTAGCAAAAAAACTGTCCAACAGTAAGTTGCGTTTTCAGCAATTTTGTCGTGCAAAACCAAAATTCTAACCAAAAGAAGGTCAAAAAGCTATTGCGTGTAAATTCCGAGATAGTTAATTGATTTAGAATTATCGAAAAACAACACGCGTATTGAGTCACCAGTTTCAGATGCAGTAATGTCGTATGGCGGCACATTTGTTTCTAAAGGTGCAGGTAGTACTACAAAATAAACGGTTAACAGAGATATTTATTTTGACCAAAAAGACTGTCCCACAGCAGAGCGGCGTTTTCAACCATTCTGTGGTGCAAAACAATAATTCTAGGCAAAAGAAGGCCAAAAAGCTATTGCGTTAAAATTTTGAGATAGTCAACTGATTTAGAATTGCCGAAAAACTATACACATATTGAATCTCCTTTTTCAGAGGCAGTCATTCCGTACGATGGCGCATTTGTTCCTAAAGCTGCAGGTAGTCCTACAATATAAACGGTTAATATAAACATTTATTTTAGCCAAAAGACTTTCCAACAGCTAAGCAGAGTTTTCAACTATTTTGTGATGCAAAACAACAATTCTAGCCAAAAGAAGGCCAAAAAGCTACTGTGTTAAAATTCTGAGATAGTCAACTGATTTAGAATTACCGAGAAACTATACGTATATTGAGTCTCCAGTTTCAGAGGCAGTAATGCCATACGGTTGTACATTGGTTTATAAAGCTGCAGGTAGTCCTACAAAATATACAGTTAACATATACATTTATTTGAGCCAAAAAGACTGTCCCACAGCAAACCGGTCTTTTCAGCCATTTTTCGGTGCAAAACAACAATTCTAGCCAAAACAAGGTCAAAATGCTATTGTGTGAAAGTTTTGAGATAGTCAATTGATTTAGAATTATCGAAAAACTGTACGCATATTGAGTCTCGAGTTTTAGAGGCAGTAATGTCTTACGGTAGCGCATTCGTTTCTAAAGCAGCAGGTAGTCCCACAAATAAACATTTAACAGATATATTTATTTTAACGCTTCATATGACTAGATGATTCAGTTGAGGCTTGAAAAAATTGTCTAAAGTTGTATATAATAGAGCTTCAGGTATTATGGAGAAAGGTCGGTGGTTCTTTTTCAAGTGTCGCCACATACAAAACTTGTTAAGGGTATATTGAGTGATATCTTGATTGTTTGGATTAAACGCGTGATTTTACATATGTTATAGGTCCTTTTGAACTTCTAGCTTGCATCATGTTGCAGTATCGAGTGATTTGCATGCCAATAGAGTAAAGGTCGTGTTTGATTATCAGTTGTCTAAATTCTCATGTAGCGTGCTTAATCACTTTGCCATCTCTTAGTCAGAAAAGTACATTTCATGGTCCTTCAAAACCTCTACACCGTCATGACTGGTAAAAAATCGATCAAGGGCTTTTTACCTGTGTCAGTATATCCAAATCTAGATAAAACAAGCGTCCCTTTCTGTCGCCTTTAAAAGTCACTTCAGTTGGCTAAAAAAAAGATTCGGATTCTTCTAGATATGCGTTGGCACTAAAATTTGCCATCCCCGATGGAATAGGTTGCAAGGACCCCGGTGGAATTGGTTGCTAGGGGCCCTGTGGAACTGGATTCTAGGGGCCCGGTGGGATTGAATGCTAGGGGCCCAATGGGATTGAATGCTAGAGCACAGGTGGAATTGCTTGCTATGGTTCCCACCTTACTTTAATTCATGTTTATTTTTGCTTATACTTTATCCTTTATAAGCTTTTATCAGGTTTTGTTTTTTTGTTTGTGGTGTTTTAACTGTTTTCTCTGTGTTTTAATAATGCTTGTAAATTTCTTTTTATTAATAAAATTTGTCTGTACAACAAAAATCCTTCATTCTTTAGATTTCTTGTTCCAAGAAAAAATTTCAATACGTAATCATTTACGCAGTTAAAGCATCTTGTGGCCTATATACATCGTGTGCTCGTTCAAGATTGCCTCTAATATAAGTGTGTTGAAAATTCAGTGTATTGAGGAGGAAAAGAAAGACTTGATTTTACCCCCTGCATGTCAGTTATTGCAGTCATAGGAAAATATGTGATCTATTTAATCATTTTAGTAAGCGGGATAGGGGGTTCTCCTTGCGTGCTATAGCTTATAACTTAGAAAGTATTATCCGAATAATATTATTACAAAGGCTTTCATAGTCCAGCTCTCTAGGGCGTCATTCCATTGGATGGAAATCTCTTTCAAACTTTAAGGCGGACAAAAATTTTTAAGATTATAAAGGTCCCCTTAAAGAACTAGCTTGTCTCGCGAGATTGCGTCACCCATGGTATAAGCAAACAGACCCTATTTAATAACAACCTAAGAAATTCTTAAAAAAACCTCTTGAGGGAAAATGTCTTAAAAAACGTCTTGAAATGTTTTTAAACGTTTTAAAAATGTCTTGAAGAAAAAATGTCTTAAAACCGTTTTACAAAATCTTGGAACATCTTGAAAAATGTCCTACTAAAAACTTCCCTGCTTGACTAGTGAACTCCAAAACGTCCTACTACGTAATAATCAAAGGTAAACAAACAATATTAGGTAACAACCAGAAATAAACACTCCATATGGCATAGGTGTACTATAGCGTTACAGGTGTGCTATAGTGTTGTGTAAAAACCATGTGCGCATAATAACGTCTTGAGGGGCTAGTAGCTCCAATTGCACTCTCTCTATGGCTGCTTTTAAATCCGTAACCCCGTCACTACTTTCGTTTGGGAAGCCCCAGAAACTTTGCCTCTAAAAACGTACACGCCATGCGAAAAACAACAAAAGCAACTCAAATTTCATAAATTATGGTTGTGTTTAAACGATTCCAATAAGATAATTCTCACAAAAAATGCAATGGGCTTTTTGATATTATTATGTATGTACACGATTTTTCTTAGTTCTTCTTAGCTTTTTGAAAAAATATTTGGATTTCTTACAGATGAGATGAATCAAATTAATTAAAATCAGATGGAGGTCAGGTATCTTTTGTGATCTTCTCTTTGAAAGCTAAAAGAATTTTTATTATTAATTTAGCCAATGTACATTGACCTTTCCCAAAGTCTATTTCTGTTCAACCTTTCTTTATCTTCTTCCTTGTTAGAAGTATAAAAGCTTCTGGCCTATTTTCAGTTAGACTATTATAAATAGGATTCAATCCTTATTTATTCTCATCTCTATATACACTAATCCCTTGTAATTACTTTTTTTTCTGATTTTTATAATCTCCATAAGACTTTCTAGCTTTAATAACACATATGTCAGTCATTCTTGTTTGATGGAACGTTATATTATGGCGTGGAAAAATCAAAGAAATGTTCCGTACCTATACATAGAACATAGAAATACATTAACTTTTCCTGAAGTTTATCTAATTTTAAACTTTATTTCTAAAGTTGAAACTAGTTTGGGGTTAAGAGTCCAAAATTTCCTAGTCTTCTCCCGTGTTTTTCAATTAGACGATCATTAGTACGATTTAATCTATAGTCTCCTTTATCTCTATTTATACTAATACTTCGAAAATAATTTTTCTGATTTATATAATCTGGATTAAATTTTCCAACTCAATTAACAATTATTTTTGTTTAATAAAATATTATATTACAGCGTGGAAAGATCAAATCAATGTACTGCAACTGGTGATTCAAAAGTTTCTGTTCTTTTATTACACTTTAGGGGAAAATCTACTGCTATTTGTGCTGTTGGAGTCTATTTTTAAATTTTGTTGTGTTCTGCCGACACAAATTTGTGTATTTGTATTTGTGAAGCACTTTTTATGTTATTAAGGTATTTAGTCTTTTCCCGCATTTAATAAAGATCATGTGTTTAGTTGCAATTTATAACTAGTTTTTATGAAATGTGTGTTTATAATTTTTTCTTTAGCTTTTGCGAAAGAATAGCATTGGTTCCCCGAAAAGCGGATGAAGATTTGCTCTATGTTTTCCAGAGAAATTGCCTACGGATTGTTCTGGGTACCCGGCTGACTGACCATATTTCAAACAGTAGGCTGTACGAAAGATGTGGTTCAATCCCGCTTCCTCCTTTCCCGCTATAATGAAATAAAGGTTGAGATGGCTAGGGCAGGTTTTGCGCATGAAGGATAAACGGAAAGTAGGTCGCCCTTGTCTGGGTTGGGAGGATGTCTTAAAGAAAGATTTAAAGGAAATGGGAACTTCCTGGGAGGGTGTAAAGAGGGAGGCTTTGAATAGATTGAGATGGAGGAAGAGCGTACGTAGGTGTGTTGACCTTAGGTGACTTGGTGCTGCGGTAAGTTGTTAGTAGTAATAGTAATTTAGCTTCTGGGATAGAAAATCGACAAATGGTGGAAAATCAATTGATCTTTTAATCGGTTACATCTTCTTCCATGAGTTCACTTAATTTTTCTTTGTATACTTTGAGGAATCAACTTTTCTAGATACGTTTTCTATTAAAGTGTTGATAATGAAAAAGAGTTAATTCTCTATCTTGACAGGTGATATTAGCTTTAATGCCCTGTCAAGTAGAGGAATATAGATCCCCTTATTGACTTTACTAGGATAATTTGAGGTAACAGATAAGTACCAAACATTCTTCATTCTTGGATTGAAGAACTAATTCATTATTTTTTCTGTCATTATTATTAAGATTTGATTTATTATTTAGATAATAAATTTGAATATTCTCAATTTATTTAGCCATTCCAAGGAATCCTCAATTTCTAGTTTCCTATAGTTCCAAATAACAAAAATAGCCTCTAAGTATCTTCCCCTAAATCATAGTCACAAATATATATTTCTAAGTTAGTATTTCTAGATATTCTACATAAAAATTTTCTAAAAGTGAACTCAAGCCCCCCTCCTCCTCCCTCCCCCCCTCATTTGAAAACTCATGGATTGAAGGAAGAATTGTTTATGCACAGGAAAAAGTTTCTGTATTTATTGGCTAATTTAGCTACTGTAGTATTGTTTCTATTTCAATTCCTGCGGCTGACTTTTCTTACTTTGTATTCCTCGTTATGGTCCAAAAAGATTTGTCCAACGGTACATAAATTTATTCTATATCAAAACTGATTAATCTTGATTCTCTGAATATTTCTATATTAAATTGATTTGTTAAAGATTCTGAATTACCCGATTTTTGTATTTCTGGTAAACCCTATATTCTTGGGCATACTGACCCTTTGAGAAATAACGCTGATTTGCTGTTCATTTTCCTGTTGCTAGAAATATATATGAAATTAGTATTCCTTTTTTAACTGAGGTTTTCAAAAAATTTTCTGCAGGGCGACACTAAAAATGGTGCTTTAATCAAATTGTGCACTAAATAATCGTATATAAAGGGGAGATAATAAATTCTACAAATCTTTAATCATGATTAAACGATAATTATCGACAAACGATGGCTATCCTAAGTAAAGAACAATATTGGCACAATGTATAATTTTTGGTTTCTTTCTTTCTTTTATACCAGGGCACTTCGAATCGAAGGAGTTGTCGTAGAAACTTCGAAAAGGGCTCATTCGATTGGAAATTAGAAGGTCTTGTGCCCTTTTTAATAGTCAAAAGCAATTGGAGGGCAACTAAAACACCTCCTATGCCCACTATTTCCCCAAACACAACGAATCCAAATTTTGAGATAGTCATTTTGTTCAACGTAGTTGAAAGGTCCAGAAATAATGTCTTTGGGGATACCCCCCCCCAAGCCCTCAGGGCAAGGGTTGTAAGTTGTGCCCTGGGGGAATATAAGGTTTTTTTTATAGAAAGAGTTGTCGTAGAAACTTCAAAAGGGCTCATTCGATTGGAAACTGAATAGGATAGTGCCTTTTTAATAGTCAAAAGTGATTGGTGGGCAACTAACCCACCTCTCACGCCAAAATCAAAATATTGCGACAGCCTTTTTGTTCAACGTAGTTGAAAGGTCCAGAAATTATCTCTTTGAGGATGACACTCCCCTCCCCCCCACAGCACTCAGTTTAAGAGTTGTAAGTTATGCCCCTGGGGGCAAATAAGGTTTTTATAGAAAGTGTTCTCGTAGAAACTTCTAAAAAGGGTTATTCTATTTGAAATTGAAAGGGCTAGTGCCCTTTTTAATAATAGACAGGCATTGGAGGGCAATTAACTCCCCTCGAAGGCCCACCATTTTCCGAACACATCCAATAAAAATTTTGAGATAGCCATTTTGTTCAACGTAGTTGAAAGGTCCGGAAATTATGTCTGAGGATGACAAAACCTCCACAGCCACCAGGGCAAGGGTTTTAATTTATGCCCTAGGGGCATATAAGTATTTTATTATAGAAAATGTTGTCATAGAAACTTCAAAAAGGGCTCAATCAATTAGGAATTGAGAGGGCTAGTGCCCTTATTAATAACCAAAAGTGATTGGATGGCGAATGTCCCCCCCACACACCCATAATTTACCCAAATACTTCCGATCAACATTTTGATATAGCCATATTGTTGAACGTAGTTGAAGGGTCAGGAATTTGTGTCTTGTAGTATGACCCCCCCCCACAGCCCTCAGGGCTAAGGTTGTAAGCTATACCCTTGGGCATATAAGGTTTTTATAGAAAGCTTTGTCGTAAAACTTCAAAAAGGTATCATTCGATTGAAATTGAAAGGCCTATTACCCTTTTTAATAGTCGAAGGTAATCGGAGGGAGAATCACCCCCCATGCCCATCATTTCCCCAAACATTTCCGATCAATATTTTTGATATACACATTTTTTCAACGTAGTTGAAAGGTCTGGAAATTGTGACTTTGAGGATGACAGGGCACAGGATGACAGGTTTTTAGGGTTGAAAAAAACCCACAGAGATTAGGGGCAAGGGTTGTAAGTTATGCACAGGGGGTATTTAAGGTTTTTATGCAAGGGATGGTTGTCTAACTTTAGAAGAGGCTCATTTGGTTTAACATTGAAAGTTTTAATTCCTTTTTAAGCTTCAAAAGTGATGGACGGCATTTAACCCCCCTCCATTTCGTATAACCCCTCGTTTCCCCAAACGCATTTGACTGGAATTATGAGATAGTGAATTTTTCCTAAATAGTTCAAAGAACATATAATAATGTTTGTAGGGATGACACAACCCCCCCCCCTCCCCTGCGCCCTGGGGATATGGTTTTAAGTTATTTTATGAGGGTTTATAAGGTTTTTATTGAATGGATGATCGTATAAACATTTTTATTTTTATTTGATTTGAAATTGGAAGTTATAGTGCCTCTTTTAAGAGTCAAAGTGATTTGAGAGAAAACCCCCCTCCCCCCACGTCATTTCCCATAAAAATATACGAACAAATTGCAAAAATTTGATAGACAAGAGAATGATTAGAACAAATCAAGTAAAAGAAACAGACAGAGCCAGAAGTTATGATAACATGCTTAATGATGAGCCACCAGTAATATTTGATGAGGAATTTGAGGAGCAGTTTAAAAGCACAACAAGCGAAAGGAAGCTGAAGAAGATAGAGGACGGCTCCAAGTATTATAAACATCATGAAGTGAAAGAAATAAATCGAGCCAGAGGTAATTTTCAAAATCTTCTTGAAAGGTCAGATTCATCAGGTTCTGCTGATGACATGTTGAACAATGAACCGCCAGAGATATTTGAACAAGATTTTGAAGAGCAATTTAAAAGAGAGACCAGTGATTGGAAGCTGATTAAGGATATACCCAAGCAACCAACAAAAAAGAAAGAGCAAGTGATTGACTACGAGTTTTGCGAGCATTGCTCAAGTGTGTGCTCAAATTGTACGACCGGAATGTTGATTTTGGCCTTTTTTCCCCAGAGTCTCCTCTGCATTCGGTATGTCGCGCTTGGATTAAGAATGACCCTAATAACCTGGATATCAAGGGAAAGCCTCATAGTCCGACTCCAGTTCATGAATTGGAGAACCTTTTTGGTTATGATGAAGATCAATTAGCCATGGGACACCGTTTGTATACTGTTTGCCACCTCCGGATAGGCCTCTATTAGATCGTAGAGGTATGCCAGTAAACTGGAGAATTCCTATTCCAGCTAAGCCCAATAGAGAAGCTATTGAAGCCTGTATATCGCAAAATGAGCCAATAATGAAAAGTCAAGAATTATTTAGAAATCATTTGGTACATTGGTGGAATCTTCGACAGAAATGGAATGCTGGCTGCAGATAACAAGAAAAGCGGTATGAACGCAGCCTAAATATAAAAACAAAAAAAATTTTAAACACGAAAAACGGGTTTTAATTTTCTAAAAAGCAGTGAACTACAAAACAATTAATTATGCACAAAAGCTCCGAATATTTCGGCCCCACATCCGGGAGCCTTTCTCAACGGGGAAAAAAAAAAAAAACAACTTAAATTACATTACAATAAAACATACTAAACACATAAAGAGAACGAAAAGCAAAAAACGAAAGAAAAATATAAATAAATAAGAAACAAAACTCACATATTAATTAAACACTTCTATGCACTGAATGTCTTTCAACTGGCCTCCTCTCAGAATATAAATGGAAATATATTAAATAAACACTTCCATGTACTGAATGTCTATAATGATTCTACTCGCCTCCTCCCAGTATATAAATTGAAATCTATCAAAAATGAAGAATATATTTATACTTAGACCAAAACATTAAAAGGTCAACTAACCCCCCGGTCCATAACCCTTAATTAAATTTCACAAGTTCATCAACCATTTTATGAATTAGCAGTGTGGTCACACTGCATTTAATGGAAAAGCAGTGTGGTCTAAGAAATTATTTAAGCCTAAATATACTTCGCAGAATGTATGAAAGGAGTGCTGCATCTCAAGGAACCGACTAAGAGGACTCTGAAAATTCTATTTTTTTTCTCTCTCTCAATGTTTTGCATTGTTTATTAAACCCTGTTTTGTAATGAAAAGAAAAAAAAAAACAGCCCCCCTTCCACGCTCGCCATTCGCCTTAATACCTCCAATCAAAATTCGGAGATAATAATTTTATTTATCGTAGTTGAAGGTTTCAGAAATTATGTCCTTGAGGAAGACAACCCCCCCCCCCCTACAGCTCTCTACAGCTTGTAAGTTATGCCCCTGGGGCATATAAGGTTCTTATAAAAACAGTGGTCATATGTGCTTTAGAGGGAACTAATTGGATTGGTAATCATAAGTTCTAGTGCCCTTTTTAAGAGTAAAAGTAATCAGAGCACAGCTACCCCCCTCCCTTACACACGCACACTAACACGTCGTGTTTTCCTGATATGTATCCAATAGGTATTTTGAGACAGTTCTTTAATTCAACATAGTTAAAACATTATATAACAAGGCGTTTGAGGTTGATACAAACCACCAGAGCCTAAGGACGAGGGCTGTAAGTCATGCTCTCGGGGCAAGTAAGGTTCTTATGGGAGGGATGGTTGTAGAAGCTTCAGAGGTAGCTCATTTGGTTGAAATTGGAACTTCTAGTTCCCTTTTAAGAGTTAATAGTGATGGAGGTCAAGTAGCACCCAACCCACCCAACTAAAATAAAATCAAATAAAATCAAATAATCTACCAAGCGTGAAATACAAATGTTATTACTTTTATAAATTTAATAAATCAAATAATATTAACATTTTATTACTAAATATTAGTATATGTATATCAAATTGACAATGCACATCCATTTGTATTTTTTCAGTAAAGCGCAAATTATGTTCCGGCCTTGGGAAGGCATAAGGGTTTTGAGCCCAATTTATGTTAATTTCTGTTCGTTTTGTGTTTGACTCGGTTATTTATTGTAATCTCTGTTCCTTTGGGTTTCATTTATTTATCGATGCTGATTTGTGGTAGTTTCACGCTTGGTAGTTTATTTGATTTTATTTTTGCTTATTTTTTGTTTAATGGAATTTTTTACTTTTCTTATTACGCTATTTTGATTTGGTTAAATTTTAAGAGGAGAAACAGCCCCGAAAGTTTGAACATAGTACCCTCAGTCGTTCTTGGGATACTGCTGAGATGCCTTATTGGGAATTAGCATTAACACAGTGCATTTTGATTTAATCTTATGGCAACATTTAGTTTTTAAACATAAAGTCAAATGGGAGGGTGGGCGTAGGAGGGGGGTTAGTTTCCCTCCAATCACTTTCGACTATTAAAAAGGGCACCAGCCCTTTCTATTTTCAATCGACTGAGCCTTACTCTAAGGGCTGTGAGGGTGGTTGCCATCCTCTAAGACCGAAATTCCAGAGCTTTTAACTACGTTAGACAAAATGGCTATCTCAAAATTTTGATTGGATGTGTCTGGGAAAATGGTGGCGGCGATAGGGGCGTTAGTCCTTCTCAAATCACTTTCAACTATTAAAAAAGGCACTAGCCCTTTCAATTTCCAATCAAATGAGCCCTTTTGAAGTTTCTACGACAACGCTTTCAATAAAAACCTTATATGCCCCCAGGGGATAACTTAAAACCATCGTCCTGAGGGCTGGGGGGGGGGAGGGTTTTCATCCTCAAAGACTATATTTCCAGAATTTTCTACTACGCTGAAAAAAATGGCTATCTAAAAAATTTGATTAGATGTGTTTGGGGTAATGGTGGGCGTCAGAGGGAGGTTAGTTACGCTCCCATCACTTTCAACTGTTAAAAAGGGCACTAGCCCTCTCAATTTCCAATTGAATGAGCCCCTTTTGAAATTTGACAACTCTATCATTAAAAACCTTATATGCCCCCAGGGCATAACTTACAACCTTTGCCCTGGGGACTCTGGGGGGTTGGTCATCCTTAAATACATACTTTCAAGAACTTTCAACTCTGTTGAACAAAATGGCTATTTCTCAAGTTTGATCAAATGTGTTTGGGGAAATGGTGGTCTTAAGAACAGGGGGGGGGTTAAATACTCTCCATTCACTTTCGACTATTAAAAAGGGCAATTTAAATTTCCAGTCAAATGAGCCCCATTTGAAATTTCTACAACAAATTTCGATATAATCCTTATATGCCCCCCTGGCATAACTTACAACCCTTGCACGGAGGTTTCTGATGGGGCTATCATCCTAAAAGACCCAATTTCCAGAACTTTCGACTACGTTGAACAAAATGGAAATCAAAATGTCTTTGGGAAAATCGTGGGCGTGAGAGGGGGATTAGTTGCCCTTCAATCAACTTCAACTATTAAAAGGGCAGTAGCCCTTTCAATTTTCAATTGAATTAGCCATTTTTGATATTTTTACAACATCACTTTCTATAAAAACCTTACATGCCCACAGGGTATAGCTTACAACCCTTGCCCTGAGGGCTGTGGGGAGGGATGGGTTGTCATCCTTAAAGACCTAATTTCCAAATCTTTCAACTACGTTGAATAAAATGGCTATCTAAAAATTTTGATTTGATGTGTTTGGGGAAAAGATGGGAGTGAGAGGGGGGTTAGTTGCCTTCAAATCACTTTCGACTATTAAAAAGGGCAATAGCCCTTTGAATTTCCAATCGAAAGAGCGCTTTTTCAAGTTTCTACGACAAAAATTTCAATAGAAACCTTATATGCCCCCAGGGCATAAATTATAACCCTTGCACTGAAGACTATGGCGGGAGTGTCTGCTCAAAGGTATAATTTCCTGAACTTTAAACTGCGTGGAACAAAATGGTTATCTAAAAATTTTGATTGGATATGTTTGGGTAACTGGTGGGCGCGGAAGGGGTGTTAGTTGCTGCCTTCCAATCAAAAAAACTATTAAAAAGGGCACTAGGCATTTCAATTTCCAATAGAATGAGCCCTTTTTGAAGTTTCTACGACGTCACGTTGTATAAAAACCTTATATGCCCCCCAGGCCATAACTTACAACCCTTGCCCTGAGGGCTTTGGGGGAGTGCCCTCCTCAAAAATATAATTTCTATCTGGAAATCCACAACACTGAACAAAATAGCTATCTAAAAATTTTGATTGGATGTGTTTGGGGAAATGGTGGGCGTTGAATGGGTGTTAGTTGCCTTCCAATTACTTTCGACTATCAAAGAGAGCACTAGCCATTTCAATTTCTAATCAAATGACCCCTTTTTGAAGTTTCTACGACAACGCGTTCTATAAAATTTTATATGCCCCCAGGTCATAACTTACAATCCTTGCCCTGAGGGGGTTGTCATCCTCAAAGACCTAATTTACAGAACTTAAAACTAAAAACTTAAAACTTGGATGTGTTTGGGGAAAAGTTGAGCTTGAGAGGGGGGTTAGTTGCCCTCCTGTCACTTTTGACTATTAAAAAGGGCACTAGCCCTTTCTATTTCCAATTGAATGAACCTTTTTTGAAGTTTCTACGACAACACCTTCCATAAAAACCTTATATGCCCCCAGGGCATAACTTACAACCCTTGCCCTGAGGGAGTATTCCTCAGGCTGTGAGGGAGTATCCTCCTCAAAAAAATAATTTCTATCTGGAAGTCAACTACGCTGAACAAAATGGCTATCTCAAGATTTTGATTCGACGTGTTTCGGGGGACCCCAAACACAAATGGCAATCTCAATATTTTGATTGGATGTGTTTCGGAAAATGGTGGGCGTGGAAGGGGTATTAGTTGCCTTCCAATAAATTTCGACTATTAAAAAGGGCACAAGCCACTCCAATTTCCAATTGAATGAGCTATTTTCAAAGTTTCTACGACAACTTCTTCGATACGAAGTGCCCTGCTCTAAACAAAAAAAAAACATAATAAATGATACATTGTGCCAACATCGTTCTTATATGCCTTCAGGGCATAACCTAGAATCCTTGCCCTGAGGGTTGTGGGGGAGTGTCCTCCTCAAAACATATTTTCTATCTGAAAATAAACTACGCTGAACAAAATGGCTATCTCAAAATTTGGATTGGATGTGTTTGGGGGAATGATGGGCAGGGCGGGGGGGGCTAATTGCCCTCCAATAACTTTCGACTATTTAAAAGGGCGCTAGCCACTCCAATTTCCAATCTAATAAGCCGTTTTCAAAGTTTCTACGACAACTCCTTCCATACGAAGTGCCCGGGTATGGAGAAAAAAAAATCCATTTTGCCCACATCGTTCTTTACTTAGGCAGCGCTATCACGCTGCCTATAATCAGGAGTTAAGCAGGGTTGTGTTCTATCGCCCTTTATATGGATTATTTTGATGGAATTTGTCTTAAGGAGCACGGGAAAGGCAATGGGAGACCACGGAATCAAATGGGGAGGAAAAAGTCTCCTGGATTTAGATTATGCTGATGATTTAAGCAGCCTAGACGAAAGTGTAAGCAAAGTGAATGAGCTTTTAGATGTTTTGCGAGTTTAGGGTGCTAGACTAGGTTTGAAAATTAATGTTAAGATGACTAAGTCACTAAGGCTAGGAAGATGTTATAAGTAGAATAGCCAAGGGAGATGGTGTTTTTTCACAGTTGAAAAAAGGTTTGGGAGAATAGGAAGATAGGTCTGCAAACCAAGATTAGAATATTAGAAGCTGCAGTGATGACAGTGGTAATATATGGCTCTGAATCATGGGTGCTCCGAAAAGCAGATGAAGATTTGCTAGATGTTTTCCGTAGAAATTGCTTAAGGATTGTTCTGGGCACCCGGCTGACTGACCGTATTTCAAACTCTCTAGGGCTATAATGAAAGAAAGGTTGAGGTGACTAGGGCACGTTGTGCGGATGAAGGATGACAGATTGCCGAAGATTGTGCTTTTTAGCCAACCGTCTAGGGCTAATCGGAAAGCAGGTCGTCCTCGTCTGGCGTGGGAGGACGTCATAAAGAAAGATTTAAAGGAAATGGGAACGTCTTGGGAGGGTGTACAAAGGGAGGTTTCGAATAGATTGGGATGGAACAGGAGCTTGCGTAGCTGTGTCAACCTCAGGAGGCTTGGTGCTGAGGTGAGTTGTTAGTAGTAGTGCTAGCATTAGTAGTAGTAGTAGTATATGGGCAATAGGTGTTTCGATTTATTTCAATACAGTTACAATATTGCCTAAAATCTTCGCTTTATCACCTTTAGGTTTATTAGTTGCAGTAGTAGCACCAGTAAATTTACTAGTAGCAGTAGGAGTACAGTAAATAGCAGTAGTTTTAGCTTTAGTAGCAGGAGTAGTAACAGAAGTAATAGTAATAGTAGCAGTTGTTGTAGGAGTAGGAGCATTAGTATTATGATGCAAAAATTGTCTTTTGGTTAGCTCAGCACCCCCCACAACAAGTGTTATAAGTTTGAATATCACACACGAAACTGTTCCTAAGATATTGCTGATATGCCCTTTAGACAAACTTCATATGTATGGCAGGTTGTCATCCAAATTACAGAAATATTCTCTGAAAATTTCAACTTCATACTTTCATAGGTTGTGGATTTTGAGCTAGCCAGGAGACACTACGTGTATTTATTTAATGCTGCTCATACGGTTATTGTAACTAACGATACTAATGGCAATAAGTTGAACTATTGAGGGAACGTTTAGGAGTAGTTTCAACTAAACGAAAAACCTATATGCATGCAAGTATTAAAAGGCCATATAAGGACATAGGTGGCGATGTTCTATCATAGCTAGTAATATCATTGATATTTTAAACGAGTTAATTTGACTGAAAATTAAAAGTTATAGTGCCCTCTTAATAGTCAAAATCATTGGAGGGCAATCAGCCCTCCTCTTTAGCTTATAATTTTTCAGACGCTTCCAATCAAAATTTTAAGACAGCCAATTTTGTTCAGCGTAATTGAATGGTCTAGTAACTATATCTATAGGGTTATTGGGTAGGTCAACCCTCCACAATTATGTAATTTGCCCATTATGCTTAAGACTATATGTTGCTTTAAAATTAAATTAAACACTCTGTTTGTATGCTGGTCGCCAATAAAACATCTCAACAATGTACCAAGAACAATTGAGGGTTTTAAGTTCAAATTTTCGGGGCTACTCCTATTATTACTTCTGGTCTTAAAATTTTATTAAACCAAAAGAGGTAATTGTATCCAGGCTGTGAAAGAGAATAGACATAATTTTTTGGGAATGGTATTAATTTTATTTATCAGGTCAACTAGAGGATGTATATGACTGAATTAAACACTACTATTTGTGTCATGATTTTCAAAAGAGTTTATGTCATTAAAAATTGCTGAAAAAGTTTCTCCAGCATATAAATAGCAGACCAAACCATAAATTCTTAAAGGGAAACCGGAAAGATTCAAGCAATTATTTTCTTTTTCCCTGAAAAAGACTAGGTCAACATAAAACGAACATAAAATATTAATTTAAAAAACTTTTTCCATAAAATAAGCTTAAAAAAGCTAAAGAAATCCATTAAACCAAAAATGAACAAAAATAGAATCAAATAATCTAAAACTTCTTTTAAGTATTGAGGTTTTTTAAGTATTTTTTTCATTTTTGTTTCTCCACTGTTGTTTTCCTGGTCATAGAGCCTTACGGGAGAGTTTATATTGAAGCGTATTTTGTTGAGTTTATTGATTGAATAAGATTGATTGATTGATTAAATTCAAATATTTTCACTTATATAACTTTAAGAAATCAAAGATTTATTGAGATTTTAAGGAATAAATATCAGCATATGTATATTAAGCTTTCATTTGAATTTTTCAGTTAAGTACAAATTATATTCTGACTTATAGAAAACAAAGGGATTCTGAACCCTACTCATATTAATTTTTGCTCGTTTTGAGTTTGACTATGTTATTTATTTTAATTCCTGTTTGTTTTGGGTTTCATTTATTTATTGATTCTGATGTGTGATAGTCATATGCTCGGTAGATTATTTGATTCCGTTTTTGTTCATTTTTGGTTTAATGGAGTTCTTTACTTTTTTCGAAAAATATATTTTGTGAATTTTTTTTTTAATTAACTGATGTAAAAGGGGGTATTTATCTTTCACTGCTGCAAATGGTGTCACTGTTTTCTATAGACTGATGCTGATATTTTAAATGATTCCGGGCTGCTTCATTTTAAAACAAAATTGAAATTATCTCAAGAGTATAATTAGAAAACATAAAAATTTAAAACATGAACTGGAAGCATAATTTGAAATTCCCATCCAGTCTCCTAAAAAATGTAGAAAAAAAACATCTACCGGAATTGAAACACCAGTTGCAACTGACATGGTTATAATTCTAACAACTTTGTACATACACTTACAGTTTATGTTCATTTTTTTCGTATTGGTAGAAACGTATAAGAAAATAAATATCCTCATTGAAACTGAGATTTTATATTAACCTTCTGCAGAATGATATTTAAAAAAAAAAGTGCTTTAACTCAATTGTGCTTCCATGCACAAAATATATGTAGAAAAGTCTATTGTTAGAATAGAATACAAGTTACTGGCTAAAATAGCACAAAAGTTAGCATAAGCATGTCAAACAATAAAATGATAAAAGAATATAAACAAGAAGTTAAATCAATTATTAAAATGGAAAACAAAATAGGATACAAGAGAGTTTTATACCCCATGGTCAACATTTAGGGTATTTGTATCTCTACAAGTGCCGAGTCTTGTATTAGGAAGGATTAGGGATTTTCCTTAAAGGGGAGGGGGAGAAAACATCGATGATAGTCATAACTAAGGCACTTGTGACCAAAGTTCATGGAAAGGATGTGAAATCGTGACTACAATGTAGTAAGTTCAAGTCTGGCCAAACCTTCATCGAATGTAGTATAGGATGCCCCAAGTATAATTTTTATTGCTTTTTTTTGAATACTTTCAATTTTAGAACATTGGTCTTTGGATAACCCAAGGTGCCAGACAGGGCATGTATATTCAAAACAGGGTCTCATACAAGAACGATAAATTTTTTTTCCAGTTCTGGAAAAAAAATGGATAAAATTTGTCGTTTCACCATGAACAGTTTAGTTGTTTCCTGTAAATTGATAATACTAACATAGGCAGATCTAGAACAAAATCTTGGAGAGAGGGGGCAATGTGACAAGGGTGCTAATAATTGATCAAACTGGTATGTTCAACCAAAAAAGGGTAAAAAAGAGAAAAAAAGCAAATGAGGGTGCCAGAAAAGTCTTGGGGGAGGGGCAAGGTCCCCTCAGTCCTTTGGATATAACTATAACTAATTTTGTTGCTTTTTTATTTTGAAAACAAAATTGTAATTATTTTAAACAGATGTATTGGGGGAGGGTGGTCTCTCCGACCCCCTGAATAGCGATCTAACTAATTTTGGTGCTGTTTAATCTTAAACCAAAAATGTAATTATCTTGAAAACATAATTTCAAAACACAAACTTCATAAAACATTGAACTGAAAGCTTAATTTCAAAGTCTCTCCATCCCTGCTAAGAAAAAAAATCAATCTGCAATGATTCAGACAACAATTGGAACGGATATGATTATAATTATAGGAATTTTTACAGATACTTTCACTTTATGTCGCAATCGATCTTCCTTTCTGTAGAAACAAATAAGAGAATTACTATCCACTTTGCAACTCTGATTTTTAGTTAATGTTCTGCAGAGTGATAGCAAAAAAAGGTGTTTTAACCGAATTGTGCTTGCATTCACAAAATATACAGGAGAAAAAAAGAGAAGTTTATGCTTTCTGTCAGTCTGTATTTATCGTTCACTACCATGAACAGTGTAGTTATTTCCTATAAATTGATGATAATAATACAACTAATTTTGGTGTTGCTTTATTTTGAAAACAAAATGATATTATTTTGAAAAGATAATTTCGAAACATAAACATTAAAAAACAATGAACTGAATACTTAATTTAAAATTCTCTTCATCCATGATAGAAAAAAGAAAAAAAGAAAGAAAAACATCTACAATGAAATAAAAGCCAGTTGGAAGGGATATGAGTATAACTTTACAAAATTTTAAATATCCTCTTTCAGCTCTTTGCAACTCTCCTCTTTGCAATTCTCCTCTTTGCAACTCTGATTTTTAGTTAATGTTCTGCAGTGATAGCATAAAAGGTGTTTTAACTGATCTGTTTATTCCATTCACAAAATACACAGGAGAAAAGTAAAAAAGCTTATGCTTTCTGTCAGTCTATATTTATCATTCACTTCCATGAACTGTTTAGTTGTTTCCTATAGATTGATGTACATATTTTAGCTATTTAAAATGTTGCTTTATTTTGAAAACATAAATATTCTCTCCAGCTCTATTTGAAAATGAACAAAAAACAGGCTAGGATTGATCCACCAGCTGTATCTGACATGTGAACTTATTTAGAAGAAAATGAGCCTTTCTTTTTAGAAAATTGAAATATAAAAGAGCAATCGATTAACCTGTCAAAAGGGAAGCTCCAGTATAATTTCTATTAATTCAGTTGGAGAGTAGATGATTTCTACAGGGAGCCAGTAACTTGCAGGGGAGGGGAGGGGTGCATTCTCTTAGAAGCTATGTATTTTAAAACATACGGGGACATGTGTTTGCTTATGTGAAGATTCTTTTGTTTGAGAGTGCTTTTAGTGGTTTTAGTGCTTTTAGTGCTTTTCATCTTGTAAGTTTGTACTCATTGTGAAAATATAATCTATTGAATATATATACTAATGAATTTTGGTCTCATATTTCTAATTAGTGCCTTCAAAACCTTTTCATACCAAGTTTTGTGAAAAGCAGATAAACATTTGTGAAATTTATATTTACTGCGTTTTTATCTTAGATTGTCGTGTTAGCCAAATTCAATGCTGAGGAAAATAGTGAGAAGCACTAGCTCAAAAGCCTCCTTTTGGTCTATTCAGTCACATAAATTAAAAATCCTTATTTTTATTCTTTATGTTTCAATAAATTGAAAAACCTCTGATTCCTACGAGGTGCATCATGTTCATTTTTACGAAAATATATCTATCAAGATTCTAACTTAATGGTCAAATCTCATAATTCTGCTGTTAAATAAGCCCAGTGTCGGCATTCAGGCGGGAGAGGGGGGAAGTTACCCCCCCCCCCTAGTAATTTGTAAAAAAAACCTATGATTTATGAAGCAGCTTTAAAAAAAATTTAAAGCTCGTTTTAAGTGTCAAATTTGCTTTTTATTTTGAGCAGATATATATTTTTTTAATTAGTTCGTGTTAGTTTTTAACATATGGAAAACGAGAAAATTAGGAGTCCATTACATTTCATAATATTTTCTGTATTAGTATTTGTCCAAATATATTGTCTTTGAAACCTTATCATCAATTAAAAATGTGAGCCTGGTTAATGGCAAAATGGAAAAATGTCCTGTGTATCCTGTTTCGTCACATTTGCCCAGGTCAATTTTTCTCCCTGATATTTAAGGTGCTTTTACTTCCTAATATCAGTTCAAGATTAGATTATCTTGTTTTAAAACTTTCAAAAGTGGAATGATTACACCCTCTACATCTGCAAATAAGAATCAAATGGAATCATTGCAGAATAATAAGATACAGTGAATATAATTTCCTGAATGAAAAAGAAATCATTAAAAAAGAAAAAAAGAATTAGTGCTTTTTATAATGATTAATGAAAAAAATGCGAAAAATAAGTTTTTCAAAGAAAAGTAAAGGCCATTTTAAACTTAAGCTCAGCAGATACAAATACTTTTTAAAATTCAAACTCAAAATAACCAGAAATTACTATTAAAAATAAATGAAACCCAAAATGAAGAGAAATTAAATAAACAATCATAGCAAAAACATACAACAAGTAATAATATAAATGAATAAATAGATCTTAAAGCGAGTAATGCTTAGATTGAATATGAATATCAAGCTTAAAATGAGAAAAAATTTTCCTATTGGAGTATAAATGAAACTTAAAACGAAAATTAAATATACAATCAATGCAAACAAACATACAATAGATATTACTGTAAATTAATAAATAATCTTAAAACGAGTGAAACTTAAATTGAATATGCAAATCAAGCTTGAAACGAACAAAAATCACACAAACAAGAGTTTGGGTATGACATCCTTCTCTCACTTTAAAAGTCTAAAACCTACTCCGTCATTGGCGCTTTAAGAAAACCAATTTTATGACAAATATTTTCTTTTGTGCTTAATATTTAAAATAAACATTAAAATTATAGTAACACTTTGAACTAATGAGCTTTCAGCAATTAATATCATTATAAATCGAATATTCAGTTTAATTTGTTAGCTCTTTTTAAAGTTCTTAAAGACGAATATAGTTTCTCTACAAACAAGTGTTTGGGTACTGCCTCCTTTCCTAACTGTAAATAAAAACCAAAAGCCTACTGCGTCATTGGCGCTTAACTGAAAACGGATTATATTACAAATATTTTCTTTTCCAGTTCTTACAGCATTGAAAATCAAAATACAATTACAGTGAAATAAATTCTTGAACTGATGGATCTTTCAACAATTAATATTATTATATATCACATATACAATTTGATGTTGTTTATACTTTCCAAGACTGTTCAAGACGCATATAGTTTTCAGTAAAGCGCCAATGACGCAGTAGGTTTTAGACTTTTACAGTGAGGGAAGGACGTCATGCCCAAACTCTTGTTTGTGGTGATTTTTGTTCGTTTCAAGCTTGATTTACATATTCAATTTAAGTTTAACTCGTTTTAAGATTTATTTATTAATTTACCTTAATATCTATTGTGTGTTTGTTTGCATTGATTGTTTATTTAATTTCTGTTTGTTTTAAGTTTCATTTATACTTCAATAGGAAAATACTCTTCTTCGTTTTAAGCTTGATATTCATATTCAATCTAAGCATTACTCGCTTTAAGATCTATTTATTCATTTATATTATTTCTTGTTGTATGTTTTTGCTATGATTGTTTATTTAATTTCTCTTCATTTTGGGTTTCATTTATTTTTAATAGTAATTTCTGGTTATTTTGAGTTTGAATTTTAAAAGGTATTTTTATCTGATGAGATTAAGTTTAAAATGGCATTTATTTTTTTTTGAAAAAATTATTTTTAGGAAAGTTTTTTTAATTAATTTTTGTTCGTTTTTTATTGCAAAAATTTCAAGTTTTTAAAAATTTCTTATTTCAAAATCAAACTTTAAAAAAAGTCAAATATTAATCAAAGTATCAAAACTGATATCAAAGTGACAATATCAAAATGAAAAATGGGTTTTTGCCAACCTCGGAGTTTTTATTATCTGATGTTTGAACTATTTTTAAAGCAATTGTTATTTCAAAATTTTATCGGATGGGTTTGGGGAAAAAGGGCGTGGGGGGACTAGATTAAGCTTTGGTCTCTTTCGACTCTTTAAAAGTGAACTAGAACTTTCTATTTTTAATCAAACGAGCCCTCTCTGAAGTTTATACGAGCATCCCTTCTATAAGAACCATATATATCCCCAGAGTATAACTTACAATGCCTGTCCCTGGGCCCTGGGGGGTTGTGTCGACCCTGAAGTTTTAATATCTGATGGTTGAACTATTTTTAACAAAATGGACACCTGAAATTTTTATCGAATGGGTTTATCCATCCGATACACCCAAAGGCATGGAGAGCGGGAGGGGCTAGTTGCCCTCCGATCTTTCTTCACTCTTAGAAAATGAACTACAACTGTTATTTTCCATTCAAATGAACCCTCTCTGAACTTTATACGAGCATACCTTCCGTAAGAACCATATAGGCCCCCAGAGCAAGACTTATAACGCCTGACCCCGCCCTTGGGGGGGGGGGGTTGTCTCGATACAGGAGTTTTTATTATCAGACCTTATAACTATATTTAACGAAATGACCATACGTAAAGGAGTTTTTGTTGTATGATCTTTGAATTATTTTTAACAAAATGGCTACCTCAAATTTTTTATCAGATGTATTTGGGGAAAAAGGGCTTGGGGGACCAGTTGCCCACTGATCACTATTGAATCTTCAAAAGGGCACTAGAACTCTGGATTTCCAATTGAATTAGCCCCCTTTGAAGTTTATACGACGACCCCTTCCATATGAAGTGCCTCTTGGAAAAAATAAACGTAGTGTGGGGGGAGGCTAGCTGCCCTCCAATCACTTTCGACTCTTAAAAAGTGAATTATAACTTTCGATTTCCAATGAAATGAGCCCTCTAGGAAGTATATACGTGCATCCTTTCCATAACAACCATGTATGCCACCCGGGCATAACTTACAACGCCTACCCCCGGGCCCTGGGGGGCTGTGTCGACACCTGAGTTTTTTTTTCAGAACTTTGAACTATTTTTAACAAAATGTCTATCTCAAAATTTTATCGAATGAATTTAGGGCGTGGAGGAGGGGGGCAAGGCAAGTTGCCCTCCGATCTCTTTTGACTCTTAAAAAGTGAAAAAGAACTTTCAGTTTCCAATCAAACGAGCCCTCTCCGAAATTTATACGAGCATCCCTTCATTAAGAACTATATATGCCCCTAGAGCATTACTCATAACGCCTGCCTCCGGGCCCTGGTGGGCTCCTAACAACGCCTATACCCTGGGCTCTGGGGGGCGTTTTTGTTATCTAATTTTTTGAACAAGATATTGAAAATATCTTGTTAATTTTAAAACAAGATAGCAGTCGAAAACTCTGGCTATCACAAAATTTGTAGCGGAAAGGTTTGGGGAAAAAGAACGTGGGGGGGGGAGAGTTAAACTCTCTTGACTCTTAAAAAGTGAACTAGAAATTTCAATTTCCAATCAAATGAGCCCTCTATGAAGTTTATACGAGCATCCCTTTCATAAGAACCATACATGCCCTTAGGACATAACTTAGAGCGCCTTCTTCTGTGCCCTGGGGGGGTGTATTGACACTGTATTTTTTGTTATCCGACCTTTGAACTATTTTTAACAAAATGTCTGTCTCAAAATTTTCATCAGATGGGTTTTGAAAAGAAGGCGTGGGGGGTAGGGGGCTAGCTGCCCTCGGATCTCTTTTGACTATTGAAAAGTGAGCTCGAACTTTCAATATCCAATCAAATGAGCCCTCTCTGAAGTTTATATGTTCATCTATCATACGAAGAATATATGCCCCAGGGCATAACTTACAATGCCTGCCCCTGGGCCCTGGGGGGTTGTGACGACACCTGAGTTTTTGTTCTCTGACTTTTGAGCAATTTTTAACTTAATGGCTACCTCAAAAGTTTTATTGGATACTTTTGGGGGAACAGGGCGTGGGGGGGGGCTAGTTGCCCTCTAATCTCTTTTGCCTCTAAAAGACTGAACTCGAACTTTCAATCTCCAATCAAATGAGCCATCTCTGAATTTTTTACGAGCATCTCTTTAACATGAACCATATATTCCCCCAGGGCAGAACTGACAACACCTGCCCTCGGGCCCTGGGGGGCTGTGTTGACCACTGAGTTTTTTTTATATGGTCTTTGGACTGTTTAAAAAAACTATCTAAAAGTTCTTATCGGATGGGTTTGAGAAAAAAAGGGCTTGGAGGGGGGGAGGGGGGCTAGGTGCCCTCCAATCTCTTTTGACTCTTAAAAAGTGAACCAGAACTTTCAATTTCTAATCAAAAGATCCCTCTTTGAAGTTAATAAGAGTATCCCTTTCATAAGACTCATATATGCCCCCAGGCCATAACTTACAACGCCTGTCCCCGGGCCCTGGTGGGTTGTGTCGACATCGGAATTTTTGTTGTATGATCTTGTTTTTGTTATATGTTATAAGAACAATTTTTAACAAAATACCTATAAGAACCATATATGCCCCAGGGCATAACCTATAACCCTTGCCCCTGAAGACTGAGGGGGGAATGTCCTCCTCAAATATATAATTTCCAGAACTTTCAACTACGTTGAACAAAATGGCTATATAAAATTTTTGATTGGATGTGTTTGAGGAAATGGTGGGTGTGGAATGGGTGTCAGTTGCTTTGGAATCACTTTATACAATTAAAAAGGAAACAAGCCATTTAAAATTAATTGAATGAGCCCTTTGTGAAGTTTCTACGACAACGTTGTCTATACAAAACCTAATATGCCCCCAGGGCATAACTTACAACCCTTGCCCTGAGGGCTGTGGGAGAGTTGTCATCGTCAAAGACCTAATTTCCAGAACTTAAAACTACGTTTAATAAAATGGCTATCTCAAAATTTTGATTGTATGTGTTTGGGGGACTGATGGGCGTGGGGGGGGTAGTTGCCCTCCAATCATTTTCGACTATTAAAAAGGGTACTAGCCCTTTGAATTTCCAGTCAAATGAGCTTTTTTTGAAGTATTTTATGACAACGCCTTCTATAAACACCTTATATGCCCCCAGGGCAAAACTTAAAACCCTTGCCCTGAGGGCTGTGGGGGAATGTCCCACTCAAAAATATATTTTATGTCTGAAAATTAACTACGCTGAACAAAATGAATATCTCAAAATTTTGATTGGATGTGGTTGGGGGAATGATGGGCGTGGGGTGCTAGTTGCCCTCCAATCACTATCGATTATTAAAAAGGACACTAGCCCTATGAATTTCCAATCGAATGAGGCTTTTTTGAATTTTCTACGACAAAGCCTTCTATAAAAACCTTATATGCCCCTAGGGCATAACTTAAAACCCTTACCCTGAGGGTTGTGGGGGAGTGTCCTCCTCAAAAAATATTTTCTATCCGAAATTCAACTACGCTAAACAAAATGGCTGTGGGGGAGTTGTAATCGTCAAAGACCTAATTTCCAAAACTTAAAACTACGTTTAATAAAATGGCTATCTAAAAATTTTGATTGTATGTGTTTGGGGGAATGATGAGCGTGGAGGGGGGAGGTAGTTGCCCTCCAATCACTTTCGACTATTAAAAAGGGGACTAGCCCTTTGACTTTCCAATCGAATGAGCCTGTTTTGAAGTTCCCATGACAACGCCTTCTATAAAAACCTTATATGCCCCAGGGCATGACTTAAAACCCTTGCCCTGAGGGTTGTGGGGGAGTGTCCTCCTCAAAAACATATTCTCTATGTGGAAATCAATTACACTGAAGAAAATGGCTATCTCAAAATTTTTCTTGT